>PVLD010011462.1:0-65147 GCA_004027595.1 Dinomys branickii
AATTTGCATGTCTGTATATGGGTCCATACATCTACAATTCGAAGATATCAATGGATAAAGCAACAACTACTGTTGAGACCATATCACCTTGTCTATAGATTAGTTGTGATTGTACTATTTTCTATGATAATGGGTGTCTGTTTGTCAATATGTTTTTGTACTTTTATGTTTCTAAAATAAAAAAAAAAAGAACAGAATATTAAAAGCTATTAGAGAAAAGAAACAAATCACCTATAAAGGAAAGCCCATAAGAACCACAGAAGATTTCTCAATACAAACCCTCAAGTCAAGGACAGCTTGGAATGAAATATTTCAAGCCCCAAAATAAAACAATCTGCAACCCAGATTGACGTACCCTGGAAAACTATCTTTCAAAATTGATGGAGAAATAAGATACTTCCATGACAAAGAACACCTAAGGAAATTCATGAGCACCAAAGTAGCACTCAAAAATGTTCTGAAGGATATTCTAGAAAGAGATAATCAGGACTATGACTCCATGAACCACAACAGAATGAATCCACCAGGTAACGCAATTAAATAGAAGGGCAGGGAGATAACCAACAACAGGAAAATAATATGACAAGGATACATCAATATACATCAGCTATCAACATCAATGTTGATGGTATCAACTCATCAATCAAAAGAAACAGACTTAAAGAATGTATCAAGAAGCAAGATCCAACAATATGCTGCATACAAGAAACACATTTAATTCCAAAAGAAACCCATAGACTGAAAGTCAAAGGATAGAAAACAATACCCCATGCAACACGAACCTAGAAAAAACCAGGGGTAGCTATTTTACTTGCAGAAAAAGTGGATTTCAAGCCAAGACAGGTTAAGACAAACAAAGAATGTCACTACATCATTTTAAAGGGAATGATTTGAGTGGAAGAGATAACACTCATGAATGCAATGAATACCAGTGCACCCAACTATATAAAACAAATATTAACTGACATGAAAAATCAAATAAGCACTAATATAATTGTATTGGGGGATCTCAATACCCCATTGTCACAAATAGACTGATCAACTAGAAAAATACCAACAAGGCAATATTTGAACTAAACTTTTGAACAAATGGACCTAGTACATGTCTAGAGTGTTCTACCTCACAGTGTCAGAAAACATATTCTCCTCAGATGTACATGGAATATTCTCCAAAATAGACCACAGAGTAGCTCACAGAACATGCTAAAGCAAATGAAAAGGAATTGAAATTAACCCATGCATATTATTAGACCATACTGCAATAAATTCAGTAATCAGTGGCAAAAGAAACCACAAGAACTTCATAAACACATGGAAATTAAATAACACCCTACTGAACAACCAATGGTTCACAGATGAAATTAAAGAAGAAATTAAACAATTTCCACAACTAAATGCAAATACAACATATCAAAATTTATGGGACACAATGAAAGCAATCCTACAAGGGAAATCCATAGCTATGAATGCCCATATCAGGAAAACAGATTGAGTTCAAGTAGACAACTTAATGCTGAACCTCAAGTCTCTACAAGAAGAAAAGCAGGCCAAGCCCAAAGCACATATGAGGGAGAAAATTATAAAGATAAGAGGAGAACTTAGTGCAATGGAGACTAAGAAAACAGTACAAAGAATCAATGAGTCAAAGAGTTGGTTCATTGAAAGATTAAATAAAACTGACAAGCTCTTAGACAATCTCATCAAAAAAGGGAAAGGAAAGACTCAAACCCCTGTAATTGGGAATAAAAAGGTGACATCATAATGGATCCTGCAGAAATCCACAAGATCATCTACAACTACTTTAAAAAACTGTATTCTAATAAGATGGAAATGCAGAAGAAATGGAGTGATTTCTACTTTAAAGAGAATAAAAAATAAGAAAAAAATTAGAAACAATACAGAATTTCAAAAAACAAGATAGTAGAAATTCCACAATGTCGCTAAACTGCATATTGTTGTCTTCAAAGCAGTTGTTCAGATTACCAGATATAAGCATGTAAAATTGGTCAAAAAACTAAGCATAAACCAATGGAAGTTAGTAGCACAATTACCTTAGCTATCCTTCTTTCCCCTTCCTTCTTTCTTTCTTTTCTCCTTTCCCTCATCTGAACTGTTCTTTGCTTTTGAGCAGTTTTTTCCCCTTTCACAATATCTATTATACCTTTGAGATTTTATTTACCCTTTTGGGTTCTTAAACTAGAAGACAACACAATGTTTACACATGCAAGTCTGATTTATTTCACTTACGAATATGGTCTCTAGTTACACCCATTTACCTATAAAAGCCTTAAGTTTATCTTTCTTTATAGCTAATATTCCACTGTATAAAAAGACCATATCGTTTTTATCCATTCCTCTATTAATGGGCATTTGGGTTGTTTCCAAGATTTAGGTATGACAAATTGCACTGCAATAAACATGCACACATATTGCTGTGATATGATTTTTTTCAGTCCTTCTGGAAAAATACCTAGAAGAGGAGCAGCTGGGTTGAATGGGACCTCTAATCCTAGTTTTTTGAGGAATTCCACACTGATTTCCACAGTGCTTGTACCAGTCTACACTCTAACAGTGGAGAAGGATTCCTCTTTCCCCACAGCCCTTTCAGCATTTGTTATTGGTTGACTTCTTGATGATAGCCATTCTTTCTGGGGTGAGATGGAATATTGGTGTTGTTTTAATTTTTATTTCTTGAATGACTAATGATGTTGAACATTTTTTCATATATTCATTTACCATTTGTACTTCTTCTGAGAAGTGTGTATTCATCTCAGATGCCCATTTTTGGATTGGGTCTTTAAATTTGGGGGGCCAGATTTTTTTAATTCTTTACATGTTCTAAATAAAAGTGCTTTGTCAGTGGGACAGTGGGCTAAAATTTTTCTCAGCTCATGGGCTTTCTTTTTACTCTGTTAGCAATTTCTTTGACGTGCAAATCTTTTTGGTAAGATGAGATCCCAGTTGTTGATTCTTTGAAGTACTTCCCCTACAGTTTGGCTTTTGTTCACGAACTCTCTGCCTACCCCTATGCCTTCAGGATTTCTACCTATTATCTCTTCCAGTACATTTAATGTTTCTGTTTTAATATTTATATCTTTGATTCATTTTGACTTTAGTTTAGTGCATAGTGATAGATATATGTCTAGTTTTAGTCTTTGGCATGTGGTGAGCCAGTTTTTCTAGCACCATTTCTTAATGAGGCCATCTTTCTTCCAGTGAACATGTTTGGTCCCTTTGTCAAAGATAAGGTGGCTGAGTGTGTTTGTGGTTGTGGCTGCATCTTCTAGTCTGTTTCATTGACCCTCAGGTCTGCTTTTTGCCAATACCATGCCGATTTTATCACAGTAGCTTTGTAGTATAACTTCAAGTCAGGGATTGTGATGTCTCCTGCCTTGCCTTTGTTACCCAGGATTGCTTTTGCTATTCTGGGTCTCTTCTGGTTCCAGATGAATTTCAGGACTGTTTTCTCTAGATCTTTGAGGTATAGTAATGGTATTTTGATCAGGATTGCACTGAATATGTGTAACAATTTTGGGAGTATGGCTATTTTCACAATGTTGGTTCTTCCTATCCATGAGCAAAAAATATCTTTCCATTTTCTGAAATCCTCTTTGATTGATTTTTTCAGAATACTGTAATTTTCACTGTATAGATTTTTCACTTCTTTTATTAGAGTTATTACTAAGTATTTCAGTTTTTTAGATGCTATTGTGCAAGATGTGGTTTCCCTAATTTCTCTCTCAGTGTGTTTGTTATTTATGTAGAGGAATGCTATTGATTTTTGAGTGTTGACTTTGTATCCAGCTATGCTACTGAATGTTTATTAATTCTAGGAGTCTTTTGGTGGAGTTTTTAGTGTCTTCCACATAGAGCACCATGCCATCTGTGAATAATGATAATTTCGTTTCTTCCTTTCCTATTCTTATTGCTTTTATTTCTCTCTAGGGTCTAATTGCTCTGGTTAATGTTTCTAGCACTATATTGAATAGGAGTGGCAACAGTGGACACCCTTGTCTTGTTCCTGCTTTTAAAGTGAAAGCTTTCAGTTTTTGTCTATTTAGTATGATGTTGGCTGTTGGTTTGTCATAGATGGCTTTTATCAGACTGAGGTAAAGTCCATCTACTCCAATTTTCTGTAGGGTTTTTAATCATCAATAAGTGTCTACTTCTCACTTCAATTCTGTCAGCTTGCATTGCATATAATTTTGGGTTTTATTGTTAGATACACAGATGCTTATAACTGCTGTGTCTTTCTGATAGATTTACCTTTTATAATTAGAAAATATGTTTTGTCTGTAACAATTTTTTAAACATTCCTCAGTTAAAAAAAAAAAAAACCACTAGTGCCACTAGTTCAAAGCCAGCCTGGACTACATAGGGAATTCCAGGACAGCCTGAACGACCAAGTGAGATCCTGTCTCTTAAAACAAAAAAGAGAGAGAGACAGAGAGAGAAAGAAAGAAAGAAAGAAAGAAAGAAAGCTACTACAAATACTAAAAGAGGTCAACAACATCCAAAAATATTTTTCCTTCTATACTCTAACAATGGACAAATCAGAAACCAAGAAGACAGTTCTATTTCCAAAAGCAATAACAATAACAACAAAAATACATAAGAATATTCTAATAAAGGAAGTATAAGATTTATATACTAAAAACTACAAAAAAATCATTAAGTAAAGGAAAAAGGACCTACAAAAATGAAAACACAGTTCACGTTTATGCATAGGAAGACCATGTTGTCAAGATGGGAGTGCTTTTTGGAAACCTGAGGAAACAGCATTTAGTTTCCTTGGGGGGAAGTGAGAGGCTACTGTATCCATAAGACAGTAACAGATTAGAGTTCTATAAAAAAGGAACAACCCAAGAACAAAATGCTGAAATCTAAATATTCCATTGCCAGAAGAAGGATATACCACCAAAGAGAGAATTAGTGAGCCACAAGGCCAAGGTCATCTTCCCTGAATGAGCAAAACCATTTTAAGAAATGGGAAACTGTGAGAAGGCCAGTTATACTGACACAGTCCTAGCTGGGTCTGGCAGCCGTTGTTTGTACTGTCCAGGAAGCTCACCCACTTGCTTCCTCTAAGACAGCTCTGCATCCCCACCCTGTCCCCTACTGCCTCACCATGGGAAAGGGTGGACCAATGACCCAAAGAGAAGCAACCAGGGCCCATCTCTGGAGAAAAGTGCTTCACATTTCACTAAAGTTGTAAAGGTGGCTGTGTAAGAACCTAGCTCTCTAAGGGGCCTCTCTCCAAGAAGAGCAGCCAAAGGCCCTCACCAACAGGGAAAAGTGAGCCAACAACGAGAAGCAGAGATGAGGACTGAGGCTGGAATGAGGGTAGGGAAGAGGGAAGAAGGGTAGAGAATGGGAGAAAGCAGAAGACTGGACAAATAAAAGTTCCAGCTGGTGGGTTTGACTAGGAGGGAGCGCCTGGTTACATGACCCAATGCTTTTTCCTTTTTTCTGCAAGTTAGTCAGGAGTGTTTTCATCACCTGTAATTGTACACATTTGGATTAATACAAGATCCTTTCAGAAGAAAGAACAGAAACAGGAAAGAAAGGAAATAAGAATTCGTAGAAAGCATGACCATTCATCCT
Source organism: Dinomys branickii (assembly GCA_004027595.1). NCBI lineage: Eukaryota > Metazoa > Chordata > Mammalia > Rodentia > Dinomyidae > Dinomys > Dinomys branickii. The sequence goes on from PVLD010011462.1 coordinate 5,605, forward strand.
GATATATCATCTTCAGTGAATTAAGAAGTGCCTAGCACATTAGTAAAGCATGCCTGGGTGTGTGTCTGGCAGGTCGTGGAGGCATGCCCGTGGGAACTGTCCGCTGTCCCCTGTCCACTCCTCTCTGGTGCTGTTCTCCCGCTGCGCTTCCTCAGCGCCATGAACTAGGCAGCTCTGCTCCACCACACCCTTAGGCCGTAAGGTTCGGCCTTGAAGCCTGATGACCTGGTACTGACTCTCCTGAAACCTTTCCTCCGGTAAGCAGTGGGTGTTGTGTCTCAGTGGCTGCAAAGCTAACTAATAACTAACAAAGAGGAAAAACTGAGCCTCGTGTCAAAAGTGCACTGTAGGACCAGTGAAGAAATGACTGGCACAGAAAACAAGAGCTGGCGCTCTTCTCGGCGCCCCATTAGATGGCCAAAGTGTGAAGAGTCAGCTCGTACCTGTCACTGTGAGAGTCGAGGGTAATTTGCAGTCTCACTGCAGGTGGAAGTGTAAAAGGTCAGTCTTTTGGGAGAGTAGTTCCACAGTACCCATAAAGATCTTACGTAAGCATCTGAATGCTTGTATAATAAACTCAAAATATAAAGATACATGCACAAGTGAGTGTAAAACATACATATCCCTTACATGTATGTGAGATATTTCCCATGAAAAAGAAAGAAAGAGGGAGAGCAGAGGAGGGAGAAGGGGAAGAAGGAAAAGAAATATTGGTACATTCAAAACTTCCAAAGTATTCCTTCCAAAGTATAACAGCACGGACACATTTAAGTATGGACAGTTTTGTGAGTCCATTCTCCTGTTGATAAACATTGGTGTTTCTAGCTTTCCACTATTATGTTGCACTTTAGTAGGTAATAGTAAAGTGTTCATTTGCATTGCTTTAGCACATACACTAGAAAAATAAACCCACTAACATTACTTGCAAATTATTTATAGATATTGGATTATGGGTCACCACAAATTTCTTTACTGTAGTTTCCAAATTTTATAGAATAACCATATATCAACAGTTTTAAATTTAAAAATGTCTCTATATACAAGCATAATTGCACATGCCATGAACAGACTATGAATATGGGTGGTCTACTGTAATCTTCCCACTCGGCCTCCATACCTCCAGTCCCCGTTCTCCACCTCCAGCTCCAGGACAGTCTGCAGGCTCTGGCAGCGTGAGGCCTCCAAGGTGATGGTGACACTGCACTCCCCCAGGGGGTGAAGCTGGCCGCTCGAAGGCTCAGTGTCAAAGGGTGACACCTAATGGGTCAGGGAGGTGAGCGGTAACAGCACGTGGGACTGCCCAGGCACTGAGGGCTGGCCATGCCCCCCAGGACTCTCACCCGGCTGCCCCCAGCTCTTACAGTGCCACCTGGGGCCCCCAAAGAGGTAAACAGCCAGGGGGCCACAGCTGGGCCAGGGCCTCAGTATTAAGAGGACAAACACTGAGCCTCCAAAGTAAAGAATAAATAATAAGAGAGAGGTCTCCATGCCTTGGCCCACATTTGAGAGGCAGAAAGCAGAAGGAGGTTCCCCAGGGCAGCAGGGAGAGCGGGCAGGCAGGGGAGCCTCCAGCTCCAGGATGAGAGCCTACGAGCCTTGGCAGGCAGGCGCAGCAGCCCTCTGGGCGGGCCTGGGTGAGGAACGGACAGCTTCAACCAAGGTGCGCCCTCAGGCCACCGGCCTTGGGGATGGGAGAAGCTGCCACATGACCGCAGTTCTCTCCTTTGCTCCATACAGCCCTGTGCGCATGCCCTCGTCCTTACAGGATGGACCCACTCAGCCCCTAAGTCTGGCCCTCCCCTACCAGACTCCGAGACAGAGAGAGACTGGGAGGGAGAAAAGCTCAGGCAGAAAAGTGTCCACAGCTGGGAGGGCTTGCTACATTCCATCCTTCCTATCCCTGCTGAGAGAAGGGGCACTCCTCCAAGTGAGAACCCCTAGGGCCCCAGAGGGGCACATGAGGGAGGGTGCCCCTGGACATTAAAAGGTCACATTGGACAAGATGTAGTCCCTCTCCAGTTCCTCCCTTCTGTGACAATGAGCTCTCTCAGGAAGAGGTCTGCTCTAGCCCTTCCATGAGATTAGGCACCTGGAGGTGCCAGTGGCCAGATTTGTCCTCTCCCTCCTTACCCCTACCCAGACTCCATGGTACGCAAGTAGGAGGCTGTGATTCCTGGCTTCGGAGCTTCGGCCTCCCTGGCACTGCCATAAAAAAAGAAGGTTCTGTGTACTTGCCAGAGCTCAGGCACTGGAATTTGGGTCAAAGCTCAGCCAAGGAAACAGCTAAGAAATGCAAACAAATACTGGATTCTTTTTGGAGCTTTCAAGGTTTGGGCCACACGCCTGTGCCCAGACGCCACCTGCTGGCAGGTACTCAAATGGCAGGGAGAACCAGGGAGAACCAGAAGCCTGAGTCAGTCCTCAGGGCCGGAACGTGGCGCTAGCAACAGGAACCCTGGAGGCTTCATAACCAACACAGCTGCCCATTTCCCCCCAACTACGGCTCTTCTTATGAGAGAGAAAGCTAGTCCTGTATCCAACAGCAGAAAAGGGAACAGGAAACGCCGCTAATTTGGGGTAGGGGAACGAACCCAACTGTGCTGGATGCCGCCTCGGCGGTGGGGTGTGGTGGGCAACAGGGGGCAGCAGGCTTTTCAGGGCTCTGATCTGCACACACTGCACCAGGACTGCAGTCCAGAGGCAACCCAAGGTGAAGCACTCGTGGATGAGGTGGTACCGTGGGAGCCAGCAGTGCCAACTTACGCTCTCGCATCTTTCTTCCAGGCAGGCTGGGCTCTCCCTCAGGTGCCATGTGGCTGGGAGCTGGCTGACATTTTGGATCTGGATGGAGTTCCTGGCTTTCTGCCCCAGGCGGAGCAGACCAAACTGAAGGCCTGAGACATTGATGACAAGGGCAGGCCCCTGTGACACCCAGAAAAGCCTATCACTAGGCTGTCTGCGAGTGGGCTCTGTGTCCTACCCTGCCACCTCCCTGGGCCCCCTGCTGCGCAGCCCCCACCCGCAGACCTTAAAGGCTGCTTCAATGTGTAACACTACTGGCGAAGGCGAGTCTTTGATTTCACAGAGCAGGTCCTGGCTTGCTGGCCCAGGGGCACCCCCGGTAAAGTTCAACTCAAAGTCCTCAACCTCACTGGGCTCTGAAAGAGAAAAACAGGTAAACAACAGGAGTGGGGCGATCGCCTTCTGTGGTTAGGACCAGGCTTCATCCAGATGCTCACTTCATCTGCCACGTGCCGAAGGCCTTGGCTGGAGCTGATGGCAAGACCCCAAGGGCCTTCCACAGGCCTCTCCAACTCTAATGACTCCCCCAGGGCAGAGCACACCCTCCTGCAGTTCCCAGGTACCTATGACCCCTGAGCAGGGCTCCACTTCAATGATGTGACAGTCACTGATCTTCTCCCACATGTATCTGATGGGTGACTTGCTGTTGTTCCACATCTGAAAGACACCCCAATCCAAGCTGCCCCAGTGCTGCGCTTCCACACCAAATCTGTGCCTGCTGAACGGAGTGAGGCCGTGAGCTCACCAAAAGTCTGCTCCGTACCCTGCCAGTTAACTCCTCACCACCCAAAGCTGCAGCCTCCCAGCATAACAGCATCCTTGCTGCTTACTACAGGGATGTAGGTGCCATATCCTGCCAAGGACCTGTGTGAATAAAGGGAGGGTTCTGCAGCCTTACTTCAGAGGATTCTGGAACACTAGTGAAATAAGATAAGGCATGCCTAGCGCAGGCATCTGTGCAAGGAACATTAGGTTTGAGGCCCTGGGCACAGCCTCAGGCTCCATGCAGTGGCTCCTCCAGCTCTGTCTTCCCTGCAGTTCATCACATCCCCAGCCAGGCTGAGCAAGGAAGAGGCTATGCCCTACCTTAAAATCTTTCTTCACATTGACGCCAATGTAGTTCTTCCCTGGGATGATGAGGGCATACGGTTCTAGGAGAACCTGGAAGGGCTCTGCTGAGCCTTTCACCTCAATTTCCAAGACAATCACGTCATCCACAGAGTATGAGTAGTCCTCTGGGTTCCCCACCTGTGAGCTGAAGACAAACCCACCATGAGCTAGAAAACAACACAGCCTGGGAGCATATCCCTGCATGTCTGTCTCTGTCTCACACTTGATCTTGAAAAGAAAAGACCACAGTCCATGGTTCCCAAGCCCTGTACAATCAGAATCATCAGCCAGTGCCACACCACAGCCCCCAGCCTGGGATTTGTGCACCAGGCAGACAGGAGACCTGCCCTGACCATGAGGCAAAATTCTCCTAGTATTCAACACCACCCAGGCTGCATGAATTCGGCTACCCAAGCAAAGCAATAGGCCTGAGGCACAGCCTGTGCTTCCTGGGGTGACCTACAGCTCTCCTAGAAAGTCCAGCCAACTCTGTTCCCTACATGCTGAGCCCAACGTGGAGTAGGTTGTCAAGGCAAGATGAAAAATGCTTGAGGCTGCCAAAGCCTGCTGGGGCCAGGGTGGTTATCCTGACACAGAAGCACCCCAGCTGTCCACCCACATCCTGGTCCAGGCTCTACCCACCTTACGGGCTCAGGGACACCTTCCAGCACCATCTGTAGAACACTGTGGAAACTTCTCAGCTGCAAGACAAATACTGCACACTGAAAACATGCATACACTCCAGCCAGGCTGCCTGGAAAAAACTGGCATTGTTGCAGGAATCCCTCCTCCCCTTGGCCCTCCACATAGCCCTGGGCTGCTTCTGTGCAATCTCTTTCACACTTTAGAAAGTGGGGACAGCACAGGAGCTGTGACTCAGGGGTCTACCTTAGCCCTGCCTTCCGGCAGGAAGGGAGACCCCTGAGGCTGACACTGGCCTTGGGATGAGCTCCGAAGTGTACCCATGCTCATCTGGGCCCCAGTCTTGGTAACAGAAGCCCCAGACCAGCCCTGTGCTAACTAGGCCCTTGGCAGCCCGAACTTCATTCTGTCTAAAGGCTGCTGCGGGATGGGTGAGGTAGTAATGTTGTCTGACATAACAGAACTGTGGAAGTCACTAGGGTGAGGAGACAAGCCTGGGGTCCTGCTGCTGATGCATGCACATGGGATCAGGACAAGAAAAACGAGCTGTGTCGCCCTGCACTCCAGGCACACGCTCTGGGGACATTTTTAGCTAAAGGCTGGATTTAGAGTGCTCAGGTACCTTTGTCAGGCCCAGCTGTGGCTTCAGTGTCATTAAAGAACATGGACAGAGGGGCAAGAAATCATGATGTGTAGCTGACAACAGGACACCCTTTTAACCTGATAAGGAGAAAAGCTCAGGATGAACTCGTGATCTGTGTGGGGGCTGAGAACTCCCTTTGCAGGCCTGATGGAGAAGGCGGTCTCCCTGTCAGGGTGGTACTTGATATCCTCCAGGTTGTAGGGCTCTCCGGGCACAAGAGGCTGCAGGTTGGGCATCATGATCTGCCAATGGAAGGCCAGCTCCACGTGCCTGTGGGGACAACCGTGACGACAGACGGCAGATCTGAAGCTATGTCCCAGTTGTATCAGGTCCTCCTACCCATACTGGGCCTGCCTTGCTCCAGAAGCAAGCAGAAAAAAGACATAGGAGTGGGGGCTCACCATGTCAAGCTTCAGGTCCTTCCCACAGGGGAGCATAGAGGGACCTGGGCAAGGGACTGCAGGTGGGTCAGGGAATCCCAACTGGAAACCATGTAAAAGATCCCCCTTTTTCCACCCACCAGAGATGGAGGTAGGAGTTGTAGTGAATCAAGAGAAATGGTCAACTCCAGAAGTCATGCTCTAACCATTAAACCGGAGGGATCTAAGCATCCCTGGATATCTGGAAAACCTTGCGCAGCATCTCCTCCACATGAGTGTCCAGGGTTTGCCATATCCAGCCCTCCCCGGACCTTATCTCTAGCTATGCATTCCCAAGACAGTAAGATAAGTACACTTGGCTTCCCATAGGGACTGTGACAATTCCACAGCAGTAGGAAGTACAGACTTCACAAATGCTTCTGACAGGAAGTTGTCAATGGAGGAGGGATGACAGGCAGGTACCACCTATCACACTGGGTCACAGAAGCCTGTGTAATTTCTGACAACAGGAAGAAGCTCTAGCTGGGAGTTCCCGAACTCAGTCCTGGTGGAATGGTGGTGCTGAAAGGGTGGTCAGGAAGTGAACGATAATGACGGCTGAACTCACAGACCTAATCTCTCTGCCCCTGGACTTGGATGGCTTAGCCTGCATCAGCGCACTGGTGCAACTTGACCTCTCTAGAAAACTATTCCTGGCTCAGAATGGGTCAAAGTGATTTAGAGCAGTCATATGCCATCTCCAATATGGCAGCCACTGGCTACATATGGTGACTGAGTTCTTAAAATGTGGTTAGTGACACTGAAGAAGTGTTTATAAATTTATTTGATTTTAATTGATTCAAGTTTAAATAGCCACATGTGGCTAGTGGCCACCAAGATGTAGAGTGTGAATCTAGATCCTTACATCCAATCTGAATCTATCATGGGGCTTGGAGACAGGATGCATGCTGGGGGTGTGCACAGGGGTCACTCACGTAACATTTCTGATAATCAGCTGTTTCCTCGAAATGGACTGAAGGTTTTCAGGCTCAAATCGAATGAAGTACTGAGCGGTTAAGTCTGTCAACTCTCCTGGGTCTGGTTGACTTTTTTCACCAGAAATATAGATTAGATCCAAAGCAATGAGTTGCCCAGTTCCTGACAAAGCGGGGTATGGAGGTTAGTGAAGTTTCCATCCTCCACATGCAACCGGCCTTGCCCATAGTCCCCAGACGTGCAGAGGAAAGAGATGTGTAGGAGAAAGAGGGCCATTAGCAGAACATTCATGTCCTCACTTCCTGGCAACCACAAAGGAGGCGATTCTGGGAATCTCACATATAGCAAGCATTCAGTTTAATGCTTGTCAAGTGAAACTGGCTGGATAAATGGAAGAAAAGAAAGATAGAAAGAAAAGGAGGAGAGAGTATAAACGGCAGGGAAGGCAGACAGGTGAGCCTCTTCAGGCAATTCAGCAGGATGTACCTTCTGACCTTACAGAAACCTCCAGGTGCCTCTGGTGATTTATCTGAGTCACTAGCAATTCCTTAAAGGAGAACAAAGTGACTTTCAAAGTGAAACAATAAAATATTTTGCCCTAGGTTTCCACCTGCTCTCACTGCAGGACTCCTTGGACTGAGCTGGGTCCACACTGGCTTGGGTCTGACCAAAGCAAGAGGCTGAAAACTATAGCCTGCTGCCTGGAGGCTGCCACATCCCAGCGTGCTTGCTCCCTGACATGTGGTGAGTACAGCCACCCTGCTGCCAGCCGCACCCGCCCAGGAGCACATGGCGAGCCCACCTGTAATCACCAGCTCCTTCATCTGGCAGTTGTCACACAGGATGATGAAGGTCTGCTCTGTCTTTCCGAGGCTCACTGGTAAGAACAAAACCTAAAGGAGAGAAAGGGCACCCTGGCAGCCTCACTCAGGGGCCCCCTCCCACCTCTTTTCCTCCTGTCAGACATGCTCTCTACCTTTCCTTCCTCTCCTCTTCCTCCCCACTAGCTTACCCCAAAGACTAGAGGTTTCAACCCAGGCTCCTTTTGCTTCCCACAGTAAGGCAGGGAGTATGCGGAAAGGATATGGATGGAAAGTTCAAGAAACAAATGACATGTAAGCTCATTCCTAATAAAAGAAATGTAAATGAAGACCACCCAAAACAGTTTTTCACTCATCATACTGGCAAAGAACACAGAGTTTGCTATGATAAATGCAGTCATTGTGTTTTCCCGTTTTTTCCCCAAAACTCTCCTCTACCCTCACTCCCCGGTAACCACTGTTCTACTCCTTGTTCTGAGTTCTACTTTTTAAGACCAACAGGTAAGTGAGATAATAGAGGGCTGGGAATATAGCTCAGTGGCTTAAGTGCCTGCAAGTGCAAGGTCCAAGGTTCGATTCCCAGTACCAAAAAAATAAAGATAATAGTTCAACAAGTGAGATAATATTTGACTTTCTGTGCCTGGCTCACTTCACTTAACATACGATCCTCCAGGTTTATCTGTGTTGCCGCACATGACACAATTTGCTTCTTTTTAAAGGCTGAATAGTATCCTATTGCACAATACATCACACTTCCTTGATCCATTTACCCACTGATGGACACTTAGGTTGATCCCATGTCTTCTTTATTGTGAATAATGCTACGATAAACATGAAAGTACAGATCTCTCTTCAACATTCTGATTTCATTTCCACTGTGTGTATAACCAGGGGTGGGATTGCTAGATCACAAGGTAGTTCTAGTTTTAATGTTTTTGAGAAGCCTTCACGCTATTTTCTCTAATGGTGGCACTAACTTACTTTCCCACCAACAGTGTACAATTTTCCTTTTTCTCCACATTTTCATCAATGCTTGTTATCATTCATTTCTTTTATAACAGTTACCCTAACAGATAAGACATATCTCACTGTGGTTTTAATTTGTATTCCCGCTGATGAGTGACATGGAACATTTTTTCACGTGCTTGTTGGCCATTTGTTGTCTTTTTTTAAGAAATGTCAGTATAGATCCTTTCCCCTTTTTAAAACCAGATTGTTTTCTTGCAATTGTATTGTCTATATTTATTACATACTTTGAATATTAACCCCTTACCAGCTGTGGGGTTTACAAATATTTTCTACATTCCACAGCTCATCTCTTTACTCTGTTGATTGTTTGCTTTGCTGTGTAGAAGCTTTTTAATAATTCCATTTCACTCTTACTACCAATGTTTTTATTGTACTAGAGCTTTCCCCTTGTTTTCTTCTAGTAGTCTTATAGTTTTAAGTCTTATATAACCTTTTAATCCGTTTTGAATTGAATTTTGAACATGGTAGGCGACAACAGTCTAATTTTATTCTAATGCATGCATTGATGCTACATCTTGATTTTCTTCAAAATAATCTAGAGAGGTAGAATGGAAGTTGGCTGAGTATACATGTAATATAATTGTCCAAGAGCTGCTCATTGATGAAGCTGAGAAATAAGTACAGAGTAGTCATTCTCTTTGTTTTTGAATATGCTTAAAAACACCCATGGTGATAATTATTTTAGTTTTGATAACACATTGCATGGTAAGGGTGTAAGAAAACAAGCACCATTACATATTGTTAGAGGTATGATCTGGTACAGTGCACATGATAAGAATTTTAGCAACTTATTTCACCACTATGAAAGCACAGACCCCAGGATCCACAAACCCACTTCAGTGATAATACTATGGCTAGACTCATACTTGGATAGGGTGATGTGTGTATGTTATTTGCTGAAATAGCTGAAGATCAGGGGAAAAATTCTTCCACCGGTTACTTCCTTGTTACTGGGTCAAAATACCTGACACCCATAAGTTAAAGGAGCAAAGGTTTATTTTAGCTCACAGTTTGTGGAGGTTTCAATCCATAGTCAGCTGGCCCCAAGGCAGGGCGCTGTAGTAGAGGAGAAACAGCTCAGAGTACGGCAGGCAGGAAGGCAGCAAGAAGCAAGCAACGAGCCTTTCTTTCTGTCCCTTTATATTCCATCCAACATATAAGCCTATGTCTTGGTTACTTTTCTCTCATTGCCAAGACAAAATATCTGATGCCCAGAATTAAGGAAGGAAAGGTTTATTTAGCTCACAGTTCATGGAGGTGTCAGTCCCTACTTGGCTGGCTCCAAGGCAGAGAGGCACATGGCAGAGGGCAACAGTTCATGGGGGCAGAAAACAGCAAAAGCAACAAAAGCAAAAAGGGAGGAGCAGCAGAGAGCAGCCTCTTTCCCTCCCTTGTATTGTATACAGGCTGCCCACCCCAGGGCAGGTGTAGCTCTCACACCCATAATCCCAGCACCAGACCATGAATGAATCACAAACTCTAGAAGCCAACCCCATGACTACATGAGGCTTTGAGGGGACATCTAGACTCAAACTGTAACAGCCTATTAATTGCTGCCATGCACATCCAAGGTGGACCTTCCATTATCCACACCCAGAACTATGCTAAACCAATTTAATTATCACACACCCTTAATTCCAGTATCACACACCCATGATCCAGCCTTCTCCCAAAAGCCCCACCTATGAATGCATGAGGCTTTGAGGGAACATCTACATACAAGCTGTAACATCTCCATACCTATCAGTAGGGGACTACTGAGCTAAATTACAGTTCATTCGTGTTGGAATACTATGCAGTTGTCAAAAGCATGAGAATGATCTCTAAGACAATGTTAAATGGGAAATACATAGTGCAGAACAGAGTACGTGAAAGAAAAATGGAAATCAAGGAAAGAAAAACCCACATGCAGTCACTTATTTAGCCTAAAACATCCCTGGAAGGGCCCACAGAAAACTGGTCAGGGTGTATGTGGCCACTGGGGTGAGGTGGGGAGTAGAAAGGAAAGGAAGCACTTCTCTGCTTACCTACTTCCATCTTTGGGATTTCTAACCATTTGAATTTATTTATTATTTGGAAATATGAATAAATTTTAAAACACAATCCCAACAGTGAATAAACAAAATGCCCAGTTCTCTCACTGCTTCCCAAAGAGCTTTATTGCTACCTTCTTTGTTCTCTTAGGTCACTCCCAAGCTAACCATGTGGACAGGCAACATTTGGACCTCATGATGGAAATGCTAGGTTTGTCTCATTTGCTTTGTGAGAGAAGTCAGAAGGTAATCAAGTGAGATCACCCTGCAGAATGCAAGACTATGCACCCATCTAGAGTCCACTAAAGCTGGGACCTGGGATGGGAGTAGATGTTGGGTCATGAAAACACAGAAGCAAATGTTTTCACGTAGTAGTTGAGGGCAGAGACATGAGCAATCATGAAAAGGAGGGACTATATGCCAATGTCTGGCCACCTACCTCCAGTAACATGGAAACCCCTGGGGCCAGCTCAAACATGGAAGGCCTGACTCCAAAGGGAGGTCGTCCAATGAAGCCAGTGCTTGAAACAGCCTTAAAAAGAAGCAGAACATTCTACAATGGTGTGCAAGAAGTTATAAGACCCAGGGCTCAAATTAAAATCTTCTTTCCTCCTAATATCTGTTTTGGTATTTGAAGAATCTCAAGGATCATCCAGTTCCAAGTTAATGAAGAAATTATAACTCACTCACCAGCACACATTGACTTGACCTTTATCAAGCACCAGATGAGTCGTGAAGGTTAAGGACAAGTGAGTTGCAGAGCACCTGTAAAGAACTAACTACTGGCAGGAGGTGCAAAGGATGCCATTGCCAAGTGTTTGGGATGAAAGCAAAAAGTGAGAAGGTTCTCCCAAAGCACAACTTCCTTTTCCTCCTCAGCATTCTGTATCAGTGGTGCTAGTGTATATGTCTGCCTCCCTTACCAGTGCACCCTTGGCTGTAATGAGTTCCTGAATCATGAGGCCTGCTGTCATCTTGTTAGCAGAGCTGCAACCCCAGTCCCTACCAAGGGAACACAAACCTAGGCCTACAAGACCCTGGCAGGTAACAGAAATGAGTGAAATGTGTTTCTTAGATCATGTGCTCCTCTGAATCTATTACAAGCTCTGGACATAAGGATTCAGGATTTTCCCTCCTATAAGATAAATAACCCTGTATTTTCATGATCAGTGGTGTCAGGCTGGGGCTGCCCGGCAGTGGTAGAGCCCAGGCAAGAGAATAGAGCACACAGGCGCTACCACCAGCCCCAGCTAACAGGGTCATAGTGAGCCCTGGCCCAGGCCTGCACAGCTTCCAATTTTCCAGAGACTGGAATTGCAGACGTATACATGAAACCTCCCCTCTTTAAGGCATGACTCAGTCATGTTTGTTAAGCACTGTGCCAAATAAATACCAATAAAATTCAGCCAAAGAGCTGCCAATCTGTGGCCTGTGATATAATCAGACATTTGTTATGATAATGATGTAACACATGAGGGAGTGAAGTCACATTTGAGCCAGGCCTTGAAGGGTAAGAGAGGTAACACACCTGCCTAGGACCAAGCAGGTGTTAGTGGCAATCACCAGAGATATAGTCCCAGACTCTGTATATTCATTCTCACCAGGACCTGGCAGATTAGCAACATTCTCCTTTTCAGGGTTTCCAACCATGGTACTATCTAGCATCTCACTCCAGGGCGTACTTTGCTTTGATGGATTTTGATGGATTTCCTTTGATGGATTTGCTCTTTTCACTCACCCTGAAACTTATTGGCGGCCAGTTCTCCTTGGGCATAATGTGGAATTTTCCAGTGCTGAAGCCTACATTTCTGCAGATAAATTTGATCATCTTTATTCCTCCAATGAGGCAATAACCACAGTCCAACACTGGCGACACTGCAGCCACAGAAAAGATGTGTGAGAAGACAACACGTCAGTCAGGTTGGACCCTGTTGTCACTGTCCCCCTGAACTCCGGCCAGGGCTCAGAGCAGCTGTGGCGTGAGGTAAGGGCCCCAGCCGAGCACTCCGAGCAGAGAGAATGAATGGGGCAAGGACTGAGCCCTGTACACTTGGGCCCTGCCCAGGCTGTTGCTGGGCCACATGCAACTCCATCCACTCCTGGATAGAGCAGTGAGAGGCAGTAGCCACTGTGGACTCAGCCAAGACCAGCATGAGCCTGGGGGTTTGGGCAGAACTAAGCAGGGTCAGAGTCCCAACTTCCACTGTGCCCAGCTGAAGAGGAGCTTAGCTGAAGCACCTTTTCCAAGGGCGCCACCCCCACAGCCACAGAGGCAACATCTATCATGGGCTCCTCAGAGTGCCTGGGCACATCCTCCTTGCCTCCTCATAGCACAGGCCATTCAGAGGTGTTCACAAACCAGCAGTACTTGTGACAGAGTTAGCTGGGCTGCAGCCTCCTCCCCTGCTCAGTCAGCCTCCACCGGGAAAACCAAATGCAAACCGGAAAATTGGGACCTGACACTGGGACAGGGTGCAGAAGCAGCTACCGGGTTCCTCCTTAGGACCCTGAAGTCCCTGCCCAAGAGGACCAAGCTCTATGCTGCTATCAAAAGGCCCTGAGAGGCAGACAGTCCTTACGGGGACTCTCCAACTCTAATCCCTGAGTCAGGTGTAATACAACTCACAGGTCAGCACAGGGGGTGGTCTCCGGGCCTGCAGGGGGATCAGTAGCTTGTTGGCTGACTGGGTCTCAACTAAAATGAAATCATCAAAATCCCCAAGACAGTCAGGAATAAACTGGACAGTGTACTGGCAGGTCATTCCAGGAGCCACCATTCCACCTTTTCCTGGGAACATCCCTGTGCATGACAAAAGCAACCAATGAGAATGGGGAACAGTACTCACCAGGGTTGGGCTCAGCTGCCTCACAGGGAAGCAGAGCTGGAGCTGGCTGTATGAGTCAATGCCTCTGAGGCAAGGTCAGGCAAAGGGCAGAGACACCAGGTGTGCTGGGGGCAGACTTATAGGGCAGAGACTCCAGGAAAAGCACCAAGGCCCAAAGGGGAGTGAGATGATCCATCTGCAATGGTTAGGTAGGGCCATGCCTGCCCTATGCTTTAGAATTTATCTTATGGCAGCAGAGTTTTCTGAGATTTCTGAGCAGAGTGAGAGGACCAGAGTTGTTCCTGAGACAACACTGGCAAGGAAGCTGCAAGTCTGGCTGGAGATTGGCATGGTGAGGTGAGCACTGGGGAGGACTTGACCACGGGCAGTGATAGCATGAAGAGGGAAAGGGCAGAACTGGTGCCTGGAGTGGGGGAGAAGGAAAGACGGTAGGACCTCACTGGGAGGAGGGCAGGTCCCCAGTAACTGGTGAGGGAGAAGAGGATGAGCTCAAAACAGGGGCAGAGTCAACAGGGCTTCTGGGGTCAATAACTGCAGCTCATCCACCACACAGTTTTGAGGCTAAAAAGATACCTCGCTGAACTCACCCAACCCCAGAGCAAAGTACGGAGTGGAAGGCGGGAGGACTCGCAGGTAGCGGCTGGATGCAGCAGTATTCTGTAGCGTAATCACCATCTGTCCAAAAGGGAAAGGTGATCTCTCTTAGTGACATTTAAGGACACAATGCTGCTAGGCACGGTGGCGCAGGCCTATAATCCCAGCACTCAGGAGGCTGAGGCACGAGGATCGCCACAAGTTCAAGGCCAGCCTGGGCTACATAGTGAGTTCAAGGCCAGCCTGAACTGCATAGTGAGAACCTCCCCACCCACCCCCGCAAAAAAGCAAAGATACAGTGCTATGATACCTGGTATTTAAGTAATATGGAAAGGAGGAAGAGGTATAAATGAAATATGCTTTGCCCCTGGTGGTAAGCATTAAAGCTGTGTAATTAATGAGGGGAACATGGAGATTCATTGTGCTATTCCACATTTTTGTTTGTTTGGAGACGCTTCCATAGTATAAACTAAAATACAAGGTAAAAATAATGGTAGGAGTGGATCTGACCTATTCTTTGTTCTATTGCTTAAAATAACAACTACAGTCCCTAGGTCTCCAGGGTAGATTTGTTCCAGGACACCAGAAGATTCCCTAAATCCACAGATGTTCAAATCCCTTACAGAAAACAGTACAGTTCTACCATATAACCTATGTACATCCTCCCTTACTTTAAACAATCTCTAGATTGCGTATAATAGCTAATAGAATAGAAATATTATTTTGTTTAGGGAAAATGCGTACGTGTTCAGTACAGATAAACAATTGTGAGCCTTACAGGACATCGAGACTCCAGGGGAATCATACTCAAGTGAAATGGTGCTTTCTTGTGATAGGGCACACCTACACACCCTTCCTTCAGGAGGATACAACACAGCACCCTGCCCGGCAAGCCCAAGATTTGTTTGCTGGAATTTTTTGGACTTTGTAAATAATTTCAATTTGCTGTTGGTTGAACCCATGGATGTGGAACTTGCAAATAGCAGAAGGCTCACCATACAATCTTCATAGCTCTGCCTCTGTCCTCCAATGGCTCTCAAAACCTAGACAGAGGGAACTGTTTCTACCTAACAGCTGAAAAGCCTGAAGACCAAGAAAGACCCTCAGCTGCTGAGTTGAGATTTGAGCCCAGGACATCTGGCTCCGAAGTTCTGTCAACCTCACCTCTCTTACTGTCCTGTTCCCCACGTACCACTTTCGGCCTTCGTCCCACAGGCCCAGACACTTGTGTTATACCGGGGCTGTCTCTGTCACTCATCCCACCAGCTCTGATTAAAACCCACCTTCTCTTCTCCCTGCTCCAGGCAGAAAACCCCTCTAAGGGCAAGGCCTGAAATTAACTCCACAGCACCATCCCTCTCTGCCCAACAGAGGAGAGGAACTCCAAGTAGGCACACATCTTTGCTTCTATTTTGTGAAATATACCAGGAATGTGTACAAATTATAACATAATGAAAGCCATGTTTCCACTGTCCAGTTTAAGAAATAAAACATTAGATATGCATTTGAAGTCCTCTGCCAGCCACTTATTAGATAACATCTACACAAACTTGAAATATGCCTTTGCATTTTTCATAGACACGTACTCCTAAATAAGCATTTAAGTCCCTCTTAAGAACTTTTTATTGCAGTGTTAGAGATTGAATCTTGGGACTTCTGCATGCTTGACAAGTTCTGTACCACTCAGCTAGACCCCAAATCCTTAACTTTCTTTATTCCATCACAACCTATTGTACCAAGCCATCTCTGAACCGGGTCAAAATTTAGAGAGTGCCATTTCATAGTTTTAAGTTTCATTTCTCAATGATGGTGTGCATCTTTTCATGTTTATTTGCTTTTAGGGTTTTCTCTTCTATAGGTTGTCTGTTCACATCCTCTTACAATTTGCTATTGTATAGTTTCTTATTAGTTTATAAAAGTTCTTTAAGTATGCTGGATATTAACTTTTTTTTGAGACAGGGTCTCACTATGTAGTTCAGGCTGGCCCTGAATTCATGGCAATCCTCCTGCCTCAGCCTCCTGAGTGCTGGGATTATAGGCATGTGCCATCACATCCAGTTGATATTAACTTTTTAGAAGGTAGGCATTATAAACATCTCCAAGTTTATAAATTCGTATTATGTTTTGATGCACAGTTTCTAAAAATATTTATCTGATTTCTCTGGTGCTCAACCCAGGGTCTCATGTGTGCTCAGGCCATTTCTAAAATTTTCATATAAAATGTGTAAACTATTTATGGTTTGTGCTTCAGTCTTACAAAAATCTTTCCATACTTCCTATGTTTTTTTTTTTTTTTTCTAACAGTGTTGTTCTTTTACCTTGAAGTGTTTCTGGCAACTATTTGGTTAGGAGTAGGGAGTATTTCCTAGATGGCAGAAGATTAAACTCAGTTTTCTATCTTCAGGTACACACATGCATGGAGCAGCCCTAGCAGAGTACGTACTGATTCCTCACTAGACTAGTTATAGCCACTGCTGTCATTATATGTTTATATGCTCAGAAAGCAGCTGCTCCTCATGTCAGCTGAGGCATGTCTGGCTTCCAGCCACACAAGGAAAACCTCTACCTAGTGAAAGGCAAGGGCCAGGGTTTTAGAAGCTTATTAGGGGCTGTCCCACAAGATAAAACAATCAATTGCACTTAATGGTGGTCAGCTCCACAATGCCTTCTGGAACAAGCTCTCTCTCTTCCATCTCTTTTCCTGCCTGCCTCACTTGAACTGTAAAGAATAGTAAATAAATAATCTTACTATCTCAGGCTCTGCTTTATGGAGAACCTGGACTATGGTAGTCAGTAGCAGAGGGTCCTAAGGCAGAAGACTCTTAGGATGGGATTCTAGAGTTCACTTACTCACCAGTGTGATGGAAATGAAGAACTCCAGCAGCAGAAAGTGGGGTACAAGGACCCTGGTGTGGTGGCATCACAATTATTAACGCTTCCACCAGTGGTCAGGCGGACAGTTAGGCAGAATATATGGGAGCTTGGGTGGCTTCAAGGTCTGAGGCAGCGGTAATTAGGAGTGTGGGGAAGACTGACTGGCTTTCCTTAACAGCCCTGGAAGCCTTCAAAGGGAAAATCACAGGCTAGGAAGGCTAGGGCTGCCATCTCAGCCTCCCTTTAACCCCCACCCCTCCCCTTGCCCAGCGAAGACATTCCTAGCATTCCTGAGTTACTCATGGGACTGTATGTGTATTTTTTTAATTCTTGTTTGATCTGGTTTCCTGTTTTTACCTACTATTTCTGCACCTATGTTCTTAAGTAAGAATGGCTCGTGGCTTTTAATTTCGTGAGGGTAATATTAGGAGAATAATGAGGACGGTTCCCTTTCTCCAGTCTCTGCAACGATGTATATAAAATAAAGATTAGCCTCAATGTTTGGTAGTCTATGCCTGTGAAATTATTCTATGCCTGTTTTAGGTTTTGTTTTTATGGGAAGTTCTTTGCAAGTTATTTTCATCACAGTTGAACAGCCTTATAGTTTTTTTAAGAGAGTTGTAGAAGGTTTTGAAAATAGAAATCCTTTCCTTTTCCCTGGACTCCACCCTGCCACCTCCCACTCTCCAAGGACACTTTTTCCCTTATTTTGGTATTTACTTCCATGTCTCCAAATAGCACACTAGTTTTACTTCTTCACTTTTAACACTAATTATAGATAGATCATATGGACATTCTCTCTCCCCTCACCCGTATCTGATTCAGGCTACAACATACCCATGCTATCTATCACAATCCTGGCTAGCTCAAGAATGGACATTTACACTACAGTTACTATGTCAGATGACCAGAAGACATACTGTAATTCCTTCCTCTCCCCTCTACCATTTTTCCCTTTCCTGAGCCTAATAATCAACTAATTATTATACTTGCTGTGTACTTATCAATAATTCAGTCCTCCACTACTCTAAAAATCTCTTCCCCAGATGTCCAGAAGTATCGGGGAATCTTATCAAGGCCACCTGTATAAATTAACCTCTCCTAGAGCCTTGTGACATTTTATAGTCTTGGCTATTTGCCCACTACACCAGCTAATAAATGATCAAGTAAGACCAAGCACATAGCAGGTCTAAAACTCATCCACACGTTCTTCAGTGTTTCTCCCATATGTCAAAGACAGATGACATTTAGGTATCTCCCCCTTGAATGTGCCAAATTTAGTGACTTGCTTAAAACCCACAGCAAGCAGTGTTATGTGGCTCCCTAGGTTAAGTCATAAAAAGTGATGCATCTTGCTCACTAGAATTCTCACTTTGAGTTGCCATGTAAAAAGTCTGATAGCCCTGAGGCCACCACACTGTACGGAAGCCCAGGCCACTTAGAGAGGCTTTATCTAGGTGCTCTGGCGAACCACCTCTGCATCAAATCCCATGTGAGGGAAAATGCCTCAGAGAGTTCCAGCTCCCAAACTTTCAAGTCACCCTTGAAAGTGCTGACTCCTTCCAGCTATATCTCAAACACTGTGAAACAAGTCACTCCCATTGTGCTCTGCCTGAATTTCTGACACAAAGAATCTGTAAACATCATAAAATGGTAGCGAAGCTTCAGAGAAATTGGTTTTCCAGCAACAGTAACTGCCAAATCCCTTAACAAGTATTAACCTTGTGATTTTCTTTCCCGCCATCTGCACTGGATCTCATATTCCCATACTTCATGTCCTCTTCTTTCTTGATTTGCTCATGTCTACTCAGGGAGAGTGGTCCCTGGGAGCTTCCAGAGAAAGCATTTATGGGACATAAATTTTTAAAGACTGAAAATTTGACATCTTTTAATCTTGACTGGTTGCTTAAACTTTACAGTGTAGCTGGTTAATAACCGCTATGTGCACAGCCCAACAGACAAAAGGTACATTTCCAGGAGGCCTCAGTAGATGTAATTAAATCTATATAATAAGCTATGGCAGGTTGTATTTCTCAAAAGTAGCCACAGCAATATGTCTGGTCAAACATGCTCTTCTAGAGCCTTGTCTTGCCCAGTCAATAAGGGATGTGTGTGTCCCTACGTTCTGCCTTCCCTTTTGGAGAGGCTTATGCGGGGGAAACCAGTGACGGTATTCAGAGGAAGCCCAAACTGATCAATGTGGAAAAGCCTTTGGGAGAGGCCCACAGGCAAGCTGAGGTCTGAGCTGAAAGCTGGCATCAAGCTCAAGACGTGGGAGTGAATGAGACTTCAGATACTCCCACCCCACCTCCA
The DNA here is from genome assembly GCA_004027595.1 of Dinomys branickii. Taxonomy (NCBI): domain Eukaryota; kingdom Metazoa; phylum Chordata; class Mammalia; order Rodentia; family Dinomyidae; genus Dinomys; species Dinomys branickii. The sequence continues at coordinate 24,667 of PVLD010011462.1, forward strand.
CCTTACCCCACACTCACCCCATCTTCTGTCTGAGGCCCCAGGTACTGCAGAGCAGAGACAAACTATCCGTGTAGTGTCCTACCTGCTCAGCAAGCAGATGGCCATTTGTCACTCAGTATTAAGGCTTAGATCAACTTACGGCTATAAAAACAGGAACACTGAATATATTAGAAGAGACACTAATGAAAATTGCTCTAGAAACTATGTGATAAAGGATCATTTCAAGTACTTTTTGTTTTTTTTTTTCAATCAAGTATTCTTAATCACAAATAATGTTCCTAAGTATGACAACATAAGACTCAGGAATCTATGTCTCCCAGGGCATAAGTGCTTAGTATCCTGCAACTGGATGTCCAGTCGCCCTGGAGAGCTGTCCTTGTTACACGCCAAAATGCCCCAGAAACAGAGCCTTCTAGAAAAGAGTTTTATTCCCAGATTATTCTGATGACTGTGGGAGAAGGGAGGTACAAGCATGAAGCACCACATTTTTTTTTTTTTTTTTTTTTTTTTTGCGGGGCCAGGGATTGAACTCAGGACCTTTCACTTGCCAGGCAGGCCACAAGCATGAAGGAAGGTCTATAGAATTACAATTGTAATTAGAGTTATCATATTAGCTCATAATTTTATCTACATGTCTACTTATGCATGTGTGCATAAATTATACACACACACACACACACACACACACACACACACACACATGTACATGGTCAAATCTGTGAAAGTGACATTACTCCCCACCTGTTTCTTGAAAACCTCTGGAAGCAATCATATTCCAGGGAGCAGACTAAGTGCTTAGCTCTTGGTTTCAAAACTCTGTTCTCTATTAAAAGAAATGAGAGCTTCTAGAAAACTGAGTCCAGGACTGCAAGGAAAACATGTAGAGTGAGCCTGTAACATCTCATGCCAGAATGTGAGCCCTGAAAAAATGCTAGCTCGTACCACAGAACACAGAGACAACTCCTGAGCCTCCTACGGGGCAAATCTGGGCTCTTTGCACAAACAGAATGAACACTGGCAGTGAATGAAATGCCTTAGTTTAGGGTGACTACCTATTTCCTTATCCAGAGTGGTTCTGAACACTGCATATGTCCTTGAATACTGACCAACAAAATGAAGGCTACACATTTTATAGTACCAAACTCTTTACTTTAAAAAGGATGAAACAATGAATCATTTAAGGAGAAAAGAAGTACTTAACTAAAATTGAACAGATCCTTAAGATGTATTCTCTTGATTAGATCTATACTAACCAAAAAAATTATGTACAAAATAGGATTAAAATGTCTTTTAATATTTATAATTGCCCTTCTATATTTTGCCCTCCTGTACTATTAGACATTTAAAGGTTTAAATGTCGCTATACAGCCCATGTTAAAGCAGCATCCAAAAATGATACCACATTGGACACTACGTTAAATTTACTGTTAAATCCTCTCCTCCTTAGTCTCCTCCATCTGTGACAATTCCTCCCTCAGCTTTCCCTTGTTGCTCATGACCTTCCAACCTTTTAAAGACTGCTGGACAGTTATTTTGTAGTATGTCCTTGATTCTGATGGTTAAATTGAAGTTATACATTCTTGGAAAGAACGCCATAGAGGTGCTACCCTCTTCTCACCGTGTCACAGTTGGGGTAGGTAGGGGTGACGTGTCTTATTAGTTGTGATGTTAACTTTAATCGCTTGTTTAAAGTGGTGTCTATCAGAGTTCTCTGTTGTACAGTTATTATTTTTATTGTTATAATTACTAAATACTTGGGGGGAGATTATGCAATTATCTGTTTCTGCTGAAAGTTGTACACCTAATTTTAGGGTCCACTGGAACATTCTTGCCTGAAGAAATTATTGCTGTGGTATTCAATAGTGACTTTTACATTTCTGTTTTCCTTATTAGTCAGAATTCTTCTGAAACAAAGACAGTCCCTTCTCCCTCACTTACAATAAGGACTCATGGATATTTCTTTGGGTTATAATCTAATGCCATCTGTCATGGTTGATACATTGTGTCAACTTGGGGAATCTAGAGGTTTGGCTGAGTGACTCAACAGGAAGCCCGGGTGCTTGCTTTGTACACATCCTGAGCCAGTGGAAGAGGAGGGCATGGAGATTATGGGAGTGCTACAGGGCCCCTGGGTGACGATAGCCTGTTTACAATGTAGGGGAGGTAGAAAGAGGCTGCTTGTTGCCATTCCTCCTTTTTGCTCTGGTTGTTTTTGCTGTGCTCTGCTGCCATGATCATTTGCCCTCTACCATGTGCCACTCTGCCTCTGAGCCGGCTCAATATGGACTGAAACCTCCACAAACTGTAAGCTAAATAAACCTTTCCTTCCTTCATTTTGGCTGTTGGGTATTTTGTCTCAGCAAGAAAAGAAAAGTAACCAAGACACCATCATTATTTATTTTGTTGCTTGAGTTGTTCCAACTTTGGACACTGGGAACTCCTCCCAACCCCCCACCTGTTTTTTAGCACATCTTGCATTCTGGCGCCACAAGATACTGTTGGGTTCAAAGAATAAACAAAGTATTTTCTTTAATGCTCAGGATACAGAGCTGGTATATATATCTGCTTTTGCTATGAGTGATGGAGAAGTTTCTATGTATTATGGATATGCACACACTCTTTACTGTGAAGCCCAATCCATAGGCGTGCGAGGGCATTGTTGTTATTAGGCCCATTTTTTACTGCAGCTGGCAAGTGGAGCTGGCAACTGCTAACCTTGATCTGCACTGGATTCCCCAGGATGGCAGGAAGCCAGCATTAAGAAAAAAGCTGGGAAAAGGCATAAGAAAATCTCTCTTGGAGAAACCTCAAGACATACTGTTAAGAGGCAGAAGAGAAAAATGAGAGGAGATACTGATGGGGCTGAGGAGACGGCTCAGTGGCATGAGCGCCTGCCTGGCAGGCGTAAGGTCCTGAGTTTGATTCCCGGTGCCAAAAAAAAAAAAAAAAGAGGAGATATTGATGTATGATTATGGCTCCAAAGGGGGGGAAAGAAAAAATCAAAATGATACACTGCTATGTAAAAAGAGTATAGGGAAGGAGATAGGAAGGCACATCTGAGGGAAAGGTTTTAAAATAGAAAATTGCAAATAACAAATATAGATGGAATGACAATACGAGAAATGCCATTCTGTGACCTCTAATTTTTATAAAATGTTGTAACAATCATCTAAGTCTGCTACCCATTAAATGAAATGTTGGTAACAACTTTATAAAGAATAACAACACCTTCAGCCATTCATCATAGGTACTAGGAAGCCCAGATATGCTTCTTCCTGAAGAGTACAGCAAGAAATAATCAGTGCCACCAAGAAGCACTTCTGACAAAAAGAAAAAAACATGAAGTCCAGTGCAGTGGCGCACAGCTGTAGTCCCAGTACTTGAGAGACGAGGCAGGAGGATTGCCTGAGTTCAGAAGTTGAGTCCAGCCTGGGCAACACAGTGAGACCCCATCCCAAAGGAAAGGAAAGAAGGGAAGAAGAAGAGAGAGCGAAAAAAGCAAGGGAGGGAGGGAAGGAGAGGAGAAAAGAAGAAGGGGAGAGGAAAGAAGGAGAAAAAGAATTGAACCTGAACCCAACCAAACCTCTCCATCTAATTACCAGTTTATGGGTGACATGGAGAAGAAAAGAGTATGTTTAATGTCGCCACAATAAGGCAATTAGCCAAATCCGGGATGCAAGAAATTACAGTTTCTTCAACAAATAAATAGCATTTTTAAAAAGCAGTTTGTAGGGGAGTAGCTGTTCTCAACAAAGGGAGAATAAAGAGTTAATTTTAGTCAAATGCAATGTTTAATATTCAAATCAATTGACTTATTAATCAAAAGAAGGAAGACCAAACATGTTTACATATTCGTTGGCATTAATGAATCACTGTTCTTATCCTTGAGTGTGAGTATAGTGTTAAAGTTGTTTTGTAAAAGTCCTTAACTATTCGGATGGTTACATAAGGACTAGGAGAAGAATGGCGCACTGTGTAAATGTTCCCTTAGAACACCCCGGCACATGAACGGGCACAGCGCCACACTCACGAAGAGGCCGTGGAAGTCGTCGTTGGTGAACCCAGACTTGTAAGCCGTAGAATACCAATGGGGCTGGGTGATGGGTCTATTCCCTAGTTTTGTATATGGCTCAAAATTAATAAAGATTTTCTTAAATAAGAAAGGAAATGGGATAAGATCTTTAATGAATCAAAATTTCTACCTCATAAACTGGTCCAATTTCATAATCTGTGAAAAACACAACCGATGGCTTAGCCAGGAACACTGGGGCATTCGCACAGCTGTGGGCACGAAGAGGAGACACAAAGACCATGAGTTTCAGGTACACAGCAAATGCCATGCGGTGATCGAATAATGCAGAAACAAACACACCCAGGCTATCAGAGGTACCCACAGTACGGCATCCCCTGGAGCTTTTTCACTGTTTTTCTTTAAGCAGATTACAAAATAATCTTAAACCATGATCCAGTCTTTGTGGGATTATATGTAGCTAAATATAAAATTTCCAATACACATAGGAAAAATTCCAGAAGCTTAAACATAAATATGTTAGGTTGGCTTTAATATGGTTTTTATTTTCAAATATTAAGACTTTTCTTTATAAAAAGATATCAAATGTAAAAAAAAGATATCAACTGTGTAATAAAGAAGCATTAATAGCTCATTAAAATTACAAGCCCATGAAACAACTCATTCTCTTTAGTCGGGATAATTATTGAAATATAGCCAAAGGCATTCTCTTTTTAAAAAGTCACAATTGACACTAATTATTTGTAACTAATCAAATTTTAAACATTGCTATTATCCCAGACATATGAATGTCACGGAAGGAGTACTTGATATAACCATGTACCCTATAAAAGACTCCTCCATTTAACCCAGACTGTTCAGATATCACAAAAAGGGCCAATACCAACCCCTATTTTTCTGCTCCCTTATTTCTGATCCTAAAAGATCAGAAAAGCATAAGCCCAGGACCCTGGGGAACGTCTAAAGGCCACATCTGTAGGGTACCTGAACATCTGGTCTGATACTGCTACCCTCGCCCATCACCATCACACAAACTCCAGGAACCTTGGTGGACAAGGTGGAATACACCTGAAATCCCAGCCCTCTAGGAGGATGAGGCAGGAGCATCACAACTTCAAGCCCAACCTGGGCAACTTAGTGACTTAGAAAGAGATCCTGTCTCAAAATGAAAAAGAAGGGGCGCTGGGGATAGAACCCAGTGTGAAGGCCCGGGGTTAATGCTCCAGAACTGCAAAAGGAAAAAATTCTCTAGGAGTCCCCATAGCCAGAGAAGGCTCAGGACCTTCTGGGGTTTACTATAAAGGGTCAGATTTTCCAAGAGTATAAATCAGGGGAAAACATACCTCTGTTCTGGCTCTGCACCTGGAAATTCTCCTATCAGCGCTGGCTTCTTTGGAGGAAAAATAAGCGACCTGCCTCCGTGTGGAGTGTTAGGAGGAAAAAAGCGGGGGTTTTTTAGGAAGTGGTTGCGACTCTCCATTCTAGCAAGCTGACGTCGCTCCAGTTCTCTCTGTGGCACTCGTAAGTGGTTCATCCATTTTCTATTCTTTGGTGGACTTGATTTCTTTTAAACATACAAAAACATAGTCAATGACATGCAAGGGACTGTGTCTTTTGACATCTTAGCCAACTGCATCACCTACTGACAGCCAGTGGAAACTCTATTTTGCCCGGTATTCAGTACAACTCTTTGGGTCATTTGAATTCCTTGAACACCATGCCCTATCCCCAGTGCTGTGACACACAGTGCTGTGCACAGGCTTCAGAACCAACCTTGACAGTTTCTTTGGTCTTTTGATTAGCCTCAGGGATTGAGTCCCTTGGCAGGCTGTCCATAGTATAGTCAAACTCATCTTCAAATGCAGGACGCTTCTCCCTGCAGGACACTGCAGGCTTCTTGTCCAGCTCTGCCTTTGGGACAGACTGCTTCTCATAATTGTATGTCAGTTTTGAACATCCCGGGAGGAAGGCACCTATAGCACCAAGGAAACAAACTGAGTTACAGTGACTAGGTAAGGGAGCAAACCAAATAAAACCATCAAAGCCACAGTCAGCTTGATATTTTAGACTAAACTCTCAGAATTAGCCAGGCGTGTGGTACATGCCTGTAATCGCAGCACTCAGGCTGAGGCTGAGGCAGGAGGATCACTATGAGTTCAAGACCAACCTGGGCTACAAAATGAGCTCATGGTCAGCCTGAGCTGCATAGTGAAACCCTGTCTCAAAAAAAGGACATAATAACAAACAACTGTCACAATTTATTACATCAGATATAACTACTCTTCAGCATATAAATTAATACTAGAACTTAATCCATGTATTTGAGGCCTAGGACTAAAGGATTAAAATACCTTTCAATTTTCTAACATAGTCAAAGAACATGAGTGGACCGTTTTCACATATGCATTACACACACCACAGATGTGAACATCCTTTGTAAGAATCTTACGTGAGGAATCAGTATTTATAGTAGCTTTTTACACCCATAAGATCATCGCCCCAAGGCTAACTGAGAATAATCACCGCTCTCAAGAATGCAGTGGAACTGGCGCCCACACACGTCTCCGAGCACAGTGTCTGGTGAGTCCTCAGTCCATCCTCACCCGCACTGGAGAGTGAGTGCCCAGCTAACTATACAATGTAAAATGCCAAGTGACTCAGGAGCCCAAGACACTTGATTCTCCTGTCACTTCCTTCCGACTTTTCTTGGTTATCTGGGTTCTAATCTTTACACCGCATGCTTTCTAAGCTCCAAAGCCCCGGAGATCAACAAGCAGTCCCACTGAGTCTGCTTGTCTTTCGAGTCTGGCATCACTAGGGAATCCCAATGCTTTACAACAGAACCCATGGTGATTTTTTTCCCATCTGCACAGTAACTGTTCCAAAATCTACCTCCTTGCTTAAGCCCACCAAATAGCTTCCTGCTTTACTCATTCTCAGAAGGTCTGGCTCCTTGATCAGTGGAAATGGGCCCAATCATACACACACACATGCACACACGCACACATGCGCACACACACGCATGCATGCACACACATGCATGCACACATACACAGCATCTCTGCTTCTCCATCCATCCATCCCTCCATTCTCAGCAGAAGAAAAGCTGCTCTTTTCCTGTATAGAGAAGCCACTGCCCATGTTCTGTCTCTATCCCTTACTCTTCTATGTTTCCAGTCCCTCCCTCTCTTGGTTCATTCAACTACATCTGAACTGTTACAGATCTCTGGGTGTTGGGAAGCTAACAAGAGCACCATATTCCACCTGGGAGAGTTGGAACTTCACTCCTGAGGGTATGAAGAAAGCCAGCAAGGAAGTGGCACATCAGATGTGACCCTCCCAATCTTTGCTATAAAAATTAAAGAAAAGGAGGGAACATTCTAAGGACAAGGAAATGGCAGCAAAGGTGGCTGATGTGGCCCTGCTACTGTGTGATTTCTCTGGCACGCTATTTGGGCTCTGGGGGTACAGGCACATTACCTTTGGGCGCAGAGCAAAATGGCACTGCATCACTGTAGTAATCTTCAGGGCAGATCAAATGATGCTTCTGTAGCAATTCGCTGTCTACACACCACCTGAAGACAGTCTTTACTACACAGAGGGGAAGGAGGACAAAAGCATTACAAGCTAGATGATGTGGCAGAAGCCGCACCTAAACTTTTTTCATCCTCCAAGCCTCAACAATCTGAGGAAATTCCTTCTCAGAACCCTGTAGTAGGGCTTAGATTTAAGAAACTAAAGAGTAGTTATCAGCCACTTAAAAGAGACTAACCACTGGGCTGTGTTCAGGTATTACTTGAGCTAAAATATTGTAATGCACAGGATGACCTATAACAAAATAGAATTAAGGGGCATAAGGTAGCTGGAATAAATGACCCCAATTCTTCACTTCCCCTGAACACAACTTAGGAAATACAACTGCAGTTCCCCCTCCTAGAGAGAGTACACTTCTTCACCCTTGACTTCAGCCAGTGATGTGTCAGTAGGATTTAAAATGTGCTTACACAGTGACTGTTACGGTTGATACATTATGTCCACTTGGGGAGTCTGGAGGTTTAGCTGAGTCAGCAGTTGTAGATCTTGGGGTGAAAAGGACATGCCCTTACCCTTCTGGGATGTTGTTGTGTTAATTTGGGAAGTTTAAAAGGTTAACTATGTGATTCAGCAGGAAGTCAGGGTGCTTACTTTGTATACATCCTGAACCTGTGGAAGTGGAGGGCATGGAGACTGTGTGAGAGCTACACACCCCCTGGGTGGGGGTAGGCTGTTTACAATGTAGGGGAGAAAAGGAGGCTGCTTGCAGCCATTCCTCCCTTTTGCTGGTTGTTTTTGCTGTGTTCTGCTGCCATGAAGTTTGCCCTCTGCCATGTGCCACTCTGCCTCTGATGCAGCCAAGTATGGACTGAAACCTCCACGAACTGTAAGCTAAATAAACCTTTCCTTCCTTCATTTTGGGCGCTTCGTATTTTGTCTCAGCAACCAGATAAAAGTAACCAAGACAGTGACCTTCCCCTCCTGTACTTTGGCCATCATCAGGGAAGAGCTTCCTTGCCCCTTCATCTTGGACACCAGCATAAATCCGTGTGGAGCAGAGTTGAGCCCAACCCACAGCAAGGAGCCAAGCTCAGCAGGATCTACAACTTGAAGCCAACCCGGCTAATCAGCCAAACCCTCCAACCTAAAGACACGTAAGAGAGAAACCTCATTTAATAGAGTAGGAAGCCGATAATGGCTATGGTTGGTAAGCCAAGAAATAGCAGTAAAGACATATTATTTATATACCATATAAATAACATTACGTAGAGGTATCTGGACGAATGGAAACTAGAGATGGCTACCTTTGGCACAGAGACTGAGGCCAGGGGCGATGAGGTGGAAGCTCTTATTAAAACTGAGCAGTTATAAATGATCAGCAAAGTTGTGAGAAAGGTAGAGAGGCTTCCACGGCTCCCCGCCCCCACAGGCACATTCCTCACTGTTGACATCCACTGTTAGAGCAGCACACTGGCTACAAATGCACAGTAGGACCTTTGACAGGTCTACCATTATCACCTATAGTCCCTATTTTGTATTATGGTTCACTCTTGGTGGTGCATATTCTGTGTGTCTGGACCAATTTATAACGACATGGGCAGGTGGAGGCTTTTTAAATTTTATTAAAAGTTATTCTAACCTATGTTTAAACCACATACATTTATTATTTTGATAAAAATAAGCAAATAGCACAAATGGAAGAGTTGGGAGCTTTCAAACTTTGATGTTTGCTCAATTTACAGTACATTAAGACATAGTGCTGTGAGGTGGTCTCTGCCTTTGAAAGTCTCCGACGACCAAGGGAGAAGGGTAAAAGAGTGAAGAATGTCCCATTGTACATGCTGAGAACTCTTGAGTTTGGGCTTAGTTACTGTAATAGGAAGTCAGAAAACACTTCACACATCTCAAATTGAAAGGATTTTAATACAGGGATTACAGACTAAGGGAAAAAAGCTGTCGAGAACCACCACTAACAATAGCAATTAGCAGAACTGAAGCAGACATTGCTCAGGAAGTTATTTGGAAGCTGCTTCAAAACTGACAGGCACAGGGCCAGGCGTGGTGGCACACGCCTGTAATCCCAACACTTGGAAGGCTGAGGCCGAAGGATCACTGTAAGTTCGGGTTCAGCCTGGGCTACACAGTAAACTCAAGGCTAACCTGTACTACACAGTGAGATCTTGTCTCACAGAAACAAAACACAAAACAAAACAAACCTGACAGGCACAGAATCATATGCCAGCTACTGATTCTCAAGATTAATGGTCTGCCCTTCTAGAACTCACCCCAGGCCTCTCTTCAGCAAATGTCTCTTAACCACAATGGAGAGGTGTTTTCCTCCAGGAAATGTGGTCCCTGACCTCTCCTTGGCAAAAGAGTCCTTGGCAGGGAGTGGCAGCAATGCCAAGTTGACACAATCTAACCCAGTTCCCAAGGACTTTGTTGATGGGTTCTGTGAAATATCCAATGATAAGAGCAAAGACCATGTGACAAGATGTATCCTCTCTCTTCTGATACCAGTCTCTCCACAGTCCTCCCCCAGGCTGGGGGTGGTTAGGAGGTATGTCCGTGGGAGCTGGGGCAGCGTATTTATCAGATCTTTGGAGAATGTCCTTCCATGTCACTCCTGGACCTATAGAACACTTATTGTACTGGCCTTGTGATCCTCTTCCTCCGTCTGGGAAGAGTGTACATTGATGCCATGGCTCCTCAGCAGGGCTCTGCAAGGAACTGGCTACTTTCATTCTCCAAAAAGGTAACCAGCAAGAGACAGGAAGAAAAGCACATTTTCCCTGATTGGAAAATTCGTAAATGCTTTCCACTTTGTGACATTTGTATTAGCAAACAGAAAAATGCTGTCTTGTGCCTCAAAAAATTAAAGTTTTAAGTGAACATCCTCACCCTCAGTCATTTAAACGATAAAAGAGGTCCTGGGGTCATCTCATCCTGCCTGGAAAAGCAGGAATCAGAAGGGCGTCTATGGAGCTGGATGGAGGTCTCTATGTCTGATACTTTTGAAATAAAAGAAAGACACAGTGACAGCAGGCAGAAAGCAGGCAGCAACATTCAAGCACAACTTAACATTACCTTGGGTAAAACGTAAAACAATTTGCATTAAATTAAAAAAGAAAAAGCAAAACTCTCCTAACTACTGTTTGTTTCCCAGTTCTTGATATTTTATTTCACTTTCATCAAAAAACAACAATAAAACACCCTGATCACTAGGGAGAAAAAACCTACGGAAGACAGGACAGTATCAGACTCCCAGTACTCAGGGACATAAAGCAATCAACAAAACTTCTTAAAAATATGCTACCAATAATCTCTACTGAAATCTATATTATCAGATACTGGAAGGACCACAGCTGATGGCAGAGTTCTGGGAGCTAACCTCACCTTAAATGCAGGGAAAGGCAGGAAGAGATATGGAATCTGAACCGTCTGTTCACTGTCTAACTGGACCTCAGCCTCCGAGGTGGCAGGCCTGACAAGGGATAGGGCCTCAAGCTCAGAGCCACACCCTAAGGAAGTAACCAGTACACCTGGGACTCTCGGCCAGGTCAACAATCCTGACAGAAGAAAGATGGGAATGACTGGAGTCACCCAAGTTGAAATCCGGTCCCTACCCTTATGAACTAAGGAATGTTGGAGGAGTTATTCAATCATCCCTCTACGTTTAGTTCCTGCCCCTGGAAAATGGAGAGAAAATCTACCACAAAGGCTGTCGGAAGGATTCGGTGGGACAACCTGTGTGAAGTAGTTCTTCCAGCCTGCATCTGGTCCCTGGTAGGCCTCCACGAGTATCACTGCCTTTCTACCACTAGAAGGTGGTGGACAGAGGATGGCAAATTCAAAGCCAGCCTCAGCTACATAGTGAGTTCAAGGCTGGCCTGGACTTCGTAGTGAGGCCCTGACTCAAAGAAACAAAACAAAAAGAAAAAGCCTTTGAAAGGCATTATATCTTCCACTTCTCCCTCTCTCTAGATCCTTCCTGTAGGTCACAAATATGATAGGCATCATAACCATAAACGTGTTCTTTCTGCCTACTGTACTGGAAAATGATGATTTTATTTTAGGGATCCAGAAATATATATCACATACTTTGGAGGAAGTGGGGAAAAACCACGGCTTCTTGAAGACATAGCTGATTCTAGGCCAGGTATATACAAGACAAGCCTGAAATGACTTAGTCTTCCAAACAGCAAGGAAGTTTTCAAAGACAGCTGATTGTCAAAAGTCAATTTTAAAAAGCTGGCCAAAGGTAGGAGAACTTAAGCATTGGTAAAGACAATGGTAGAATTATAGTTAGGATATCCAGGTGCTCATAAAGACATGAAACCAATTAAACAAATCTCCTTTGTCACCTGTGGAAGATAAGGGAACCAACTCATTACTTTAAAACTGGCAAATAAAGGCAAAGAAGAAATCCTACCCATACCAGAGGGTAATCAGAGCACTTGCTAAAAGTTTCTCTTAAAGTATTTCAGCTGACAAATAAAAATGAATGTTAGAGTTACCATTACTGTTCACATTTCATTATAATTTACAGCCCCTAAAAATTAAAAAGGCTACCAGTACCACCTAAAGAAACAACCAGACATCACACACCATCATAGGTGGTGGGGCACACAGCACCACCTATGAAGTGGTCTTGCCCCTCTTCCCAGATACACACACAAAGTTTGAACACAAACTGCATAAAGTCTCTAGGACTAATTATCAATTTACAGTGGTACCTCGGTTCACAAATGCTTTTGTTTACAAACAATTTGGTTTGCAAACAGAAGCATTGGGCAAAATTTTGTTTTTGTTTGCAAACTCTGCATTGGGTGACAAACACTGGCACGGCCATCTCCCCCACACAAACACAAACATGGCCATCTTTTCCAAAATTGTAGAATAGGGCTGGAGGTACAGCTCAGTGGGCTAAGTGCTTGCCGCTGAGCACTAGGGCCCTGAGTTTGATCCCCGGTCCCGGAAAAAAAAAAAAAAAATTGTAGAATAAAGTTTGGGCAGTAAGGTATGATTGTACAAAAAATACAGGGATTCTAAGAACAAGCTAAATGACACTACAGTGCTAAAATAAATTAAATCCAGATTACAGGAAAAACAACCCACTTTTTTCAACTAACCGATTAAAGAAAATATCGCGATTGAGGTCATTAAAAGAGTTTCCAATGAATGTCGGTGGCTTGGTGATGGGACTTTTATCAGGAACAAGGTATTAGTGTAATGTGAAGACATTATGAAGTCTGGCAGTTACCAACCACCCAGGTGATGGAGATTAGCATCACCTGGGCCCCTGATGTGCTGCAGTGATATGAGCCCAACATATTTTATGGGATGCCACCGCCTGGAACACAGAGCCTGAGTCTCATTATGGGGCAACATCACACAGAACCTGCTACAGAGTGAAAGGCCTATCAGAACTGTCAAAACATGAAAGACAAGAAAATATCAAGGAAGTTCTGCAAATGAAAGAGTCAGAGAAAATGGTGTTGCAAATACATGTCACATGACATCCTGGGTAGTGTCCTGGTCCAGGGAGCAGAAAGAGCCCTGGTCACCTGTGGGTAGGAAACCTGTATCACATCTGTGCTGATTCTCTGGCTTGGAGGGTCAGATGTTGTTTGCCTAGGAGAACGCTCCTGTTCTAAAGATACCATGCACAACTGGAGTGAGTACTTCGTGGTCATGAAACATGAGTCTGCAACTTGCTTTCCCAGTGTTAAGAAGAAGAGAATTGGCAGTGGAGCAAATATAGTAACTTATAACAGGCAGGCAGGAAGGAGCAGGCATACAGGCATTTTTTTATACACACCTGGAGGCAACTTGACGGAGGTCTCCAGCACCTGTGCTTGGATCAGGTTGGAGGCTCGCTCTGTTTCAGCAAGGGCCCGAGCACGGGCCTGGGTAATATGTCTCTCCAACATCTCAACCTCATCCAGCCGCTGCTTATACAGCTCTCGAATCTGACAGGTGGAGGATCAAATGCAGAGAAATACAGTGAGCTCCCAGAGCTCTAGTCTGTCCCACTCCCACAGCAGGCCTTCGGTGAAGTGCACAACAGCCACAGAAATATTTCGGTCACTTGGTCCGACCTACCAGATGCAAAAACTGAGACCCATTGTTTGATCAATCTTACATTCTTACATCTGGTGGACTGAGCAACTTGGTTGAAGATAACAGTATGTAATGTTGCAACCATTGTTAATTCCTATCATTTTGTTTTGAGATCATGTATCATTTTTGTTGTTTTGGTGTTGTTTTGATTTTGTCTTCATTGTTGTTATTTTATTTTTAAAATTTTAAAAAAAGAAGGAAATGAACTAAAGGTTTCACAGTAAGATCGGTAACACGGCCTCGCCTGGTACCCTCTTGCACGGTTTCACAGCTAAAGCACTGCTATCCGTACTGTGAAATCCAAACACACTGCTTGTAGGTACTTAGCACATTACCTGTGGGGACACCCAGGTCCCAGTTCAGGGAAGTCACTCCCTAGCTTCAGCTCAGAATTCTTGAGGCAAGAGGTAAATAGGTCACTAAAAGGTAGTATTAAAGACAGTTTATACAAGGGAATGGTGTTTTTTTATTTTATTCCTAGAGCTGATAAAACCTCAAAGACAAAAGATTTTAATCAAAAGATTGATTGTGCATTTACTATGTACACTTGAGGAAAGAAATGCATCAAATATGGTTTAGCAGGCGGGGTCAGAGAAAGATACAAATAAGTTTAGAAGACTCTTAAAAGTATTATGATGGAATATGAATGATAATATAATGAAGACTAGGAATAGGTAGCTCAGTCTTCCTGGGCCAGGAGACCCCCTTGCAGGAGAGAGTGGCCAGCACAGTTCATTAAACATAAAGTACTATGCTTTATTCTATCATTTGGATCTGCTGATAACCCCTGACCCTAATTCTTGGAAATAGGAATCAGCATCACATCAAAACAACGACCGACTATCACTGAGCACCTACCACGCTGTAAATACTCAGTGTTGTAAATCTTTTACTGAATTGACTCATTTTATTCTCACAACAACCTACAGAGTAGAAAATTGCCTCCACTTTATAGACAAAGGAACTGAGGTATAAGGAAGTTAAGTATTTCCCAAGGTAGTGGTACAGTGGTATACAATGGAACCAGAATTCAAACCCCACAGTATGTGGTTCCAAAGCAACTGCTCTTAATCATTAGACTATGCAATACTTGTATGTGTGGACCGGAAAAAGATCAGCAGCCAACAAGCATGGGAAGAACTCGAGTCAAGGCACAGCAATACACGCCTGTCATCCCAGCTACCCAGGAGGCTGGGGCGGGAGGTCTACACCCGGCTTGAATTATTTGTATCTACAAAAGCCCTTCTTTTGTATGCATGGTAACAGGATCAAACCCAGAGGCCTTCTATCCCTGAAGTACAGCTCCAGCCCTTGTTTTCTTTTCTTGAGACAGTCTTGCTAAGTTGTCCAGCCTGGCCTTGAACTTGTAGTCCTGCTACTTCTGCCTCCTGAGTAGCTGAATTTACAGGCATAGGCCACTGCACCCAGCACAAAGCCCTTATTTTTAAAAGAGGAATCACTCTGCCAGTTCAGAACCTGATATAGTGGCTATTTGCAGGAAGGATATTAAAGAGGTCATAATGAACTGGGTCACAAGGTTTATAGTTAACAATGTGTCACATACGCTGGCTCATGTGAATGACACAGATGAGAACTGGAAGCTCAAGAGCAAGGTCTGGCCTGGGTTGGCTGAAGTCTTAGCAGAGTGGATGTGGCAGCCCAAAGAACAGTGCAATGGGTCCCATCCAGGGGCCCGCCCTGGATTTCAGGAAGCCTATAACCTATATTGGGGTAAGGCTAGTCCCACCAATATCCCACATACTGCGTAGACACTCACGTGAAAGTCTAAGTACCCCAGTTAGATTGTAAGCTGCAGAAGACAGGCTGCATGCATGTGTACACTCATGCACCTGTCTCGTTCATGACTGAATCCACACTGCCCATAACACAACATGGCACACAGGAAACAACAAACGTGTTAAACAAAGCTGGGGATGAAGCTGGGGCGGTGGGGGTTGGGTGCATGTTACTTAAGGGACAGGCAGGTAGAAGTCAAAAGAGAGCACAGAAGAGGTTGATCTGAGAGGCAGGAGGCACCCTGGGTAAGACAGTGGTTTGGGGCTGATGTGAACTCAAACTGAGGGGAATTTGGGCAGAGAAAACCTCAACACGAAGGGCCCAAGACGGTTGGTTTCCTGCCTGTACCGGTGAGGAAGCACAGCTGCTGTTCCAAGTCTGAGAGTGCTCTGAAAATCCGGGCATGGATGCGACAGGCAAGACTGCAGCTTGTGATACAAAACACCCCAAAAGAAGAGGGTGGCTTTTGACCTCATCACCCCCGGGGAACAATTACGCTAGTCAGTTTATTATATTGTATATGTAATATATAATGTGCGTATTAGAACTGCGGTACAGACACGTCATTTGTGTGTAGTAGCGTGTATTTGCATACTTGTTCAGTGTCTCTACTTGAACGCTGCATCCACGGCAGCAGGGAACTGGAACATTGCCTGGCACTGGCCAAGGCTGACAGGGACCCGAGTCCTGCAGCAGGTCCGGGTTTCGGCACGGTGGGCACAGGCGATGCCGCTAGGCGGGGCTGGGGAGAAGGTTACCTGCTGCAGCTGCTCCACGAACTCCTCATGGCGCACGTTCTCGCTGCCACGGGCCTGGATCAAGCAGGCGCTCAGGTCCTCCCCGATCACCTCGACAGAGTACAAGTTGCGGAAGACGCGGGTGAGCAAGTGTGAGATGTCTTGAGTGAGCAGCGAGGAGGGGCGCAGGCGCAGCGGTTGAGGCTCCGGGTGCGGCGGCAGCACCAGCGACCGGAGCCGGCGGGGCTGGGCCGCGAAGCGATAATGTAAGACATCAGTGTAGGTAAGGGAGGGCCGCAGGGAGGACTTCCCACTGACCTGGACCTGGCTACTAGACCCGGCCGGACGCGAGATCTGCGACCACTCTGTCTCCTGATACTCGTAGGTCTGGACCTCCTCAGACCTCAGCTCTGCTTGGGTCCTGGTCTCCATGGCAACTGAGACGCAGCTAGCTGCACTTCTGCTTCCGCCGCCGCCCCTTCCGCTTTGCCTCCGTCTTCGACTGTGTCCTTGGTGTCCTTGTGGCAAATTCTACCATCCTCACCATTACTCTTTTTAAAGGTGAGGTTGGTGAGTATGAGATATCTATGGAAACAAGGTTAAGTAAGATACAGCCAGGCCAGTCTGGTTGCAAAGCCATGTTCTGTTCCATTTATTCTTTACTGTGTTCAGCACTTGTTCATTCACTTCTTTCATATTGGTTGTGTAAAGATTCTGTTTCAGGGCCTGTGCTGGAAGCTGAAGGGCTAGGCCCTCTTCAATACAAAAGATGAAAACGCATTACAACTGTGGTGGAGGTGCATTTGTTGGAGGCCAGGCCCCAAGATAAAGATGGGATGACCAAACCTACATACCTCTCGAAGGGATAGAAAAGTAGTAACGCCTAGTCCAATGAAGTCTAGATTGACAGTCACATTGGTAGGTGACCGAGACCCTCAGATTCATCTCTTCCTGAAAGTTCTCTGTTTTCTCCACATACACTTGCTACAGGACTTGCTTCGCCACTCTATCCATATTAGCTAAGCAGCTATATTTATAATTTTATTGGTTGGTCATAGCTTTAACCCACATTGTACCTACTTCATGATTTTGCTTTATAAAACTTCCTCTGTGAAGTGGGCTCATTGGCAACCCACTTAAGATGGACCCCATTTGTCTCTCAGGAGCTGTAGCTGTCTCCCTCAATAAATATTTCCTACTCTTAACCTCCATTTCTCGTTAGAATTCACTCTTCGATTTCGAGGAACATGAACTTGGAGTATCTGACATCTAACAAGTTGGGAGTTGGGATATTTCCCCCATATCACCGGGCAGTCTGATATTCCTGTATCACTCTGCCCTTGGGAATTGCAAAGGTGCATGCATGTGTCTGTGTGTGTGACACAAAAATGTAGCAAGGCCAAGCTGGAGATAGCTGTAGCTGTTTGTCATGGAAACACAAAGGAGGACAAGGACTTAGTCTCTGTGGTGAGCAGTAAGTAGCTTCTTGGAAAAAGTGAAGATCAGGTAGAGATTTAAAAGAGTGGGTAGACTCAACGTCACTGACCAGATGGTTGCCATCCTGGAGGGCAACTTAAAACCACAATGTTATGTCAGTACACACTTAGTAAAATGGCCTACATAAATAAATAAATCACTTGAATTTACACAGGGGATGCAACAAGTACTGGTGAGGCTGTGGAGCAACTGGAATTCTCGTACATTGTGAATGGGAATACAAACTGGTACAACTGTGGAAAACACTTTGGCAGTTTCTTATAAAGTTAAACAAACAGCAGCCTTACTGAGAGGGGGCTCTCCACCTGAAACGAAAACCATGCACACAAAACCTTGTACAGAAATTTTAATGGTCATTTATTCATAATCACCCAAAACTGGACAAAGTAGATAAACTGCAGTACAGTTACACAACTGAATACTACTTAATCATAAAAGGGAAACAGAACTTTTTTCCAGTATTGGGGATGGAACCCAGCACACTTTACCACAGAGCTACATGCCTAGACCTTTAAAAAAAGTTTCAAATTGCCCAAACTGGCCTTGAAATTGGAATCCTCCTGCCTCAGCCTCCCAAGTTACTGTGATTATGGGCAGCAAATAGACTTTTGATGAAATACAAAATAGCACAGATGAGTCACAAATGCATTTTGTTATGCTTAGGTAAGAAAAGCCCATCCCAAAAGGCAATATATCTACTGAATGATTTCATTTAGAGTACTTTCCAGAAAATGCAAAGCAGAAAACAGATCAGTAGTTCCCAGGAGCTGGGGACAGGGACTAGAGCTGACACAGAGTCATAAGGGGTATAGGACATGGAACTGTTCTACATCTTGATTGTGGTAGTGGCTACACTGCTGCATAGATTTGTCAAACCTCACAGAAAGGACGGACTTTACTGTATGTAAATTACACCGCAGTTTCTTTTTAAGTGGGAAAGAGTGAGTAGGCATAAGCTAGAGGAGAAAGGGAAAGGGCGTGCCATGCAGAAGGACCTACATGTGCAAAAGCTAGGAGAGAGCCCCAGCTGGGAGCCACAGCTGCATATGCAAGGAGCTGCGAGAAACTCAGAAGCGAAGGGTGAAGAGTGCGAAGGCGGGGGAGTGAAACAGGTGGGACTGGGCCGCAGTAGGGAAGCTGAACTTTATTCTGAGGAGGTCAGGAGGGCCGTCAAGCATCTCAGCCTGGGGCGTGTTACAGGCAGCTCTTTCTTTTGCTGTACTGAGATTACTGCTTGCTGTGAGAATAATGGAAGGCAAGTGATCGAGTAGGAGCAGGTGAGACCAGGGAGCTTGCGTGAGGGAGAGGGAAATGGATCAGAGACAGATCCAGAGCTGCCACTGACCAATGGGACTTACTGGTGGGTGATGGAGGATGGAAGGAGGGACCTAGGATGGCCCCCAGGTGTCCTGTGTGTGCAGTCGGATGGGTGACTGTACCGTGCACTGAGATGGGGAAAAGGATCGCCCTTGCTCGGGTGGCATCTTGGCATCATATGGACCATCGCCGGCAGCACACCATGACTTCTGCTCACAGGCGGCACCAGAGCCACTTTCTGCTCAGCAGTGTGTTTGCTCGCCTTGTAGCCTGAAACCCACTTCCTGAGATGGGTCCCAGGATGTCTGCCCACAGACCCGGGCCACTTCCGCTTCTCACAGTAGGCCTGGCCCCCTCGTCTGTCGTTTTCAGTGCCTCTCCTGTTCTGAGTGCTGCAGCACTAGGGCCTCTGCTTTGGACTATGGGCTTGACAGGGCCCGGCTCTGGCTGTCCTCCAGTGGCACCCTCCCCCATAGGATAACAAGACCACACAACCAAGGTATCGTGTCGTGTGCCCTCCCTTCCTGTACCGGAGAACCCAGGGGTGTTTGTCCAAATAGCCTGTGAGGCCTCTTCAATGCCCTCCTGCCAGGGATGGTGGTGTTTGCATTAAGGTGTAGCTATGGTGGGGAGATGGGTAGGTGTGGAAGAGGTGTGGGCAAGCTGGTTGTTTGTCCATTTTTCTGTACACATGAAGTCCCCAGTTGGGCAAGTAGGAGCTGTGTGTGGGAAGGGAATTGGGACACTGGTGAACCTGCATTGCTCCGATGTGAGGGGTGAGCCTGCCCAAACTCGGCGATCTTGTCAGGACCAGTTCAACATTTTTCCCTGTCCTAGAGAAGGGAAGGACATTGGATTCTTGCCATTAATTTTGGCTTCATACCTCACCCCCAGATGGCCACAGGGTATGTCATGGGGAGTCTGATCCTTCTCACTCTTTGGTGTCATCCCCTCTGCTCAGCTGACACTGTCCAGTCCAAGTCACTCACAACCCTCCCATCCTTTCAGTGGTAATAGTCACTCAATCCTCATCTGATGCCACTGCCCATTCCTTCAGGCTGATGTATTCACTTTCCTCTCATCTCTGCGCATCTCCCACCTCCATCTTCTTGTCCCTCTTCTGCTAGTATCCGCCTGACCTTTACAAAGATATTAAGATAAATTCAAATCATTTCTGATTCTGCTGTGTCTAGCATTCAACCCGTCTGCTATCTGATGAACTGAGCAAGTGAGTGGCTCCTGCTCTGCACCAGTAACAAAGGGCCAGGTCGCCCTTGGCGCCACCCACCAGCTTCCTTCCCATGGGAACCACCTGGATGCAACAGCGATTCCTTTTTAGATGCTCTCCTCATTTTAGGACCACAATTCTTCTGACCATGCTTGTTTAGCTCTGGATTCCACCGACACTTTACTAGTACATGGCTGCTGTACATAACGAATACATTCAGTTTGGATAGTCGGGACATGTACATAATACATCTTCATTCTTTTCATGTCCCCTTTTTATTTCCTCCTCCTCCCTCCATTGCTTAGTCCCTTTCCTATTTGCAAAAAAATAAATCTCCCTGTTTCCTAGTATCTGTGTTTTATTTTGTATTTCAATTTATTTATACTTTGGGTTTCTCATAGAAGAGAAACCATGTGATACTTAGGTTTGTGTGTCGATTTATTTCCCTTAACGTTACAGATTCAAGGTGCATCCATTTTCCTATAAAAGATTCAAATTCATCGTCCTATGTAGGCAGGCAGTACTTCGCTGTGCATAAATGAAGTATTCACACTTACGCGTACTTTCTTTGTCCGTTCTTTTGTTGATAGACATCTAGGCCACTTCCAAGGTTTAGCTTTCATGAGCTGTGCTACTATAAGCATGAGTAATGTCATATTGCTGTAATATTGTGTATTTAACACTTTCAGGAAGATGTCTAGACGTGGACTAGCTAGGTTGAATGGAATTTCTATTTTAAGTTTTTTGAAAATAATTTCCATATTGCTTTCCATAGTGACTGTATCAGTTTACATTGCCACTAACAGTGCAGAAGGGCTCCTTTTTCTCCACAGCCTTGCCGGCGTTTGTTATCATTTGATTTTGGTTCTGGTCTTTTTGAGACAGGGTCTTGCTCTGCAGTTCAGGCTGGCCTTGAGCTCACTTTGTAGCCCAGGCTGGCTTCGAATGCACTACAGTCCTCCTGCCTCAGCCTCCCAAGCACTGGGATTACAGGTGTGCACCACCGTCCCTGGCGTTGTATTATTTGATTTTTGATGATAGCCATTCTTTGGGGGGTATGATGGAATCTCAGTGTTGTTTTCATTTTCATTTATCTGACGGGCAGAGATGCTGAACATTTTTTCATGCATTTATTGGCCATTTGTACTTCTTTTTCTGAGAAATGTCTATTAACTTCAGTCGCCCACATTTGATTGAGTTTTTTATTTGGGTGGTCTAATTTTTTTAGTTATTTATATATTCTAGATATTAGTCCTCTGTCTGAGGAGTAGGTAGCAGACCTCTTTTACCCGTTCTATAGGGCTACTCTTCACTCTTTTCCTTTTTTCTTTTGCTATTCAGAAGCTTTTAAATTATATGTGTGTGTGTGTGTGTGTGTGTGTGTGTGTGTATAAAATCCCACTTTTTGATTCTTGCTGTTATTTCTTGTGCAACTGAGTTCTAGTCAGAAAGTCTGCCTACAAGAGTCTTACTTATTTTATCTTCCATTAGGTTAACTGTTCCTATTTTAATATTTACATCTTTGAACCATTCTAGTTTTAATTTTAGTACATGGTGAAACTTAAGGGTCTAGATTTAGTTTCTTGTGTGTGGATAACCACTTTTCCAAGCACCATTTGCTGAAGAGGCTGTCTTTCCACCAATGGCCTCTTTGTCAAAGATCAGGTAGCTAAACTATCGGGGGATGTTTCTGCATCCTCCGTTCTGTTCCACTGGTCGCTGTGTTTGTATTTGTCCCAGTACCATGGTGGTTTTGTCACTGTAGCTTTTAATATAACTTGAAATCTGGGCTTGTGATGCCTCTGCTTTGTTCTCATTACCCAGAATTGCTTTTGACATTCTGGGTTTCTTCTGGTTACATATAAATTTTAGGATCCACACACATTTTTGACCTTTAAATATTGTTTTACTTTTAAATTGCAAAACTTCTACATCATCGTAGAAGATGATGTAGAACACACACAAACAAAACAAAAAAAAACCACAGTGCACAAAGAATAAAGTGTCCTTGGTTAGTCTTTTTCCCCAGATTGTTGGATTATCTCTATATCCTTCTAACTTTTTTTTTTTGCCTATAAAGATACTAATGTGTATAAAGCCATTTTACTATTTAAAAAGAACATAAGTTATATTATGATATACATAACATGCCCTGTCATTTGCTTTTTCCACTTACTCTATTCTATTTACTTTTGTGCTGTTGTAAATAATGCTACAATGAGCAACCTCATTCATCCTTGCGCATACTATGTGTAGCTAGACAATGTTTCTGTGGGATAATATCACAGAATTGTGTGGCCAAAGATGGGTACATTTCAGCATTTGAAGTACTGCCAAATTGCCCTCCAGCAATTACGACAAAGTAGACTCCCATCAGCAGTATGTGAGAACTTATGGGTGTTTTGAACATGTTTAGAATTCAAGCTCCATGGATGGCAGGGGTTTTCCCATGTTATGTTCACTGGTGACTTCCAAGCCTCCAGAACAGTGCCCAATACACAAGTACTCAATAAATACTTGCTAAATAACAAGCAAAAGAGCAGAACCATTTTCAAATGGGGGTTTTGGTGTATTTGCCAGTTCACATACTCTTTAAATGTGCCTCCTCACTCAGATAAGGGCCCAAGGGCAAATCTTCCGCCTATTCCTGTTCACCAAGCACTACATCCGCCTGTGAGGTAGGGAGGAGGTGAGCACAGATGTAGTCCACAATGAAATAAGACTCACAGTTCTGTTTACAAATGAATACACAATGAAATCCCCAAATATAATGATGGAAAAATAACCCTAAATAACCCCATCCTCCCCTGGAATTACCAAGAGGCCCCACAATCTCGGGGTCCATTGTGGGGATCCCCACATGGTCAGCAATTCTTTCCATCATGGTCTGAGGACGCTGCCTTTGTCATGGCTCCTCCACTTGGGAGAGGCAGCCTTCACTTTTCCTCCTAATGCACTAGACTTGGGTCAAAGACCTTCTGGAGGGAGCTTAGTTGAGGTTTTTCACCCCTCAAAAGCAGCAGGGGTACATTTATGAGCAAGATCCTCTGAGGCCAGCAGGACATGGAGAGGAGGCCAGGAGGGGCATGGATCTCAAGAGAGAGAACTGTAGCTCTGATCCTCAGTAGATATTAATTTGTTCCAGATATTGTACTTCACATGTGTTATTTCAGCCTATTCTGAAGATGATGGTATCGCCTGATTGTAGAGCTCAAAGAAATGAAGTGTCTCACAGCAGCAAACTGCAGAGCCAATATTTAAACAGCCTTTTCACTCCCACTGTCCTGTGACAGGGTCTGTAAACCTAGGGAGGGGAGAGAATAAACCTCAGCCACCTCACCGACTGAGAAGTGCTAAATTTGAGTTTCTCAAGGGAGGGGGGCTGGTCAGGGCCAACCCTGAAGCCACACAGAGCCTGGCCGTCCTGAAAGGTGGCATTCTTCGGTTCATAGTACCCACTCCCAGTGCCCGAGGGAGCGGCGGGGTGACTTGAGGCAGCACTGACCCCAGCACTAGGTGTCTTTTACCCAGCGCTAGTCATCTCAGAACCCCCCTCCTGACTCCTCTGAGACACTGACAGCTGTCTGGACAGGTTGGGAGTAGTGAGATGCCTGAAACTCTGCCATTAGAGAGCCAGTCTTGGGCATGTTTGGACCCTCTGTGCACACAAACTAAGCCTGACACACAGCCCTATGAGTCACCAGGCTCCCAGGGCATCTTGCAGAGGTGACTGAAAGCTGGGTTTTGAGAAGTGTAATTTAGAAGCCTCGCCAGGGCCCAGCCCACACAAAAGGCCTTGGGAGTTAAGGGCAAAGGGAGAAGAATCCAGCAACTTTGTGGCTCAGTACAAAGCCTCTGGCTGTACTTCCCTGCCACCAAGGCCAGCACACACAGATGTAGTCACAGCACACAGAACAGAGCAGAATGCCTCCCAGCCTGTGAGCAGACAGACGGAGTGCGAGAGGGAGAGTACCACAGAGAGGGCTGACCCACAGGTCAGCAGGGCTCTGAGGAGGGTGTGGCCCAGCATTCATTTCTGGCAGAACCTGACTGCAAGGGCCAGCTCTGAGTCAGCGTGCCCATCCTGCCCAGTAACCCCAGGCCAGGGAGGAGGCTTCAGCTCCTATGTGCGGGCAGGAGGCCAGAAAGAGTCTGTTTGAAGTAGGTTGAAGGTATTGAAGAGCCTGCTGCAGCCCCCGAGATAGGAATGTGGGGCGCAGGGAGAGGCCAGGATCCTAGATAATGCCCTATTTGGGGGTGGGGTGCTGCAGGACTCAGAGCTGAAAGAGGACACGGAGGAGGAACGATGGCAGATATGAAGCCATGCCAACTACTGGGTCAGAATTTCAGTGTGTCTCTGCCCGGGAAGAGCAGTGGGGTGAGGAAGCTTGACTTACTGGGGAGAGGCTGGCATGCAGTAGGGGTGTCAGAGATCCAAGTGGGAGGCTCCAAGACTCAAGGAGGCCCTTGCAAAGCAGGGCTTTGGTGAGAGGGTGGAAGGCAGGTAAAAGCAGAGAGGAGATCCCCCATGCTCACCCTGGGGCTGGGGGTCCAAAGTGAGGCCTGCTGGTGTGGAATTGTTCATTCCTCAACAAACACAGAGTAGGGTCCCCATCTGTGGAAGGGCAACTAAAGGGTCCTACCAAAGCACCAGGACCAGAGTTGAGTGCGGGATGAAGGGCCAGTCCCCCACCCCGCACCGGGGACTGTGGCTCCCACAGCAGGGAAGTGTTCTCCACAGCTCCAAAGTGCTGTGCTGCAGCTTCAACTGACAGCCCTGGAAGATGGCCCCGCAGACATTTCACAGTCTTTACCAGTGCCACCTAGTCCCGGTTGCATCCAGAAGACAAAGAGCTGAAAGGAGCGAGGCCTCCTCCTTCCTCCAGGAAGTGTCCAGCTAACTACTTCAAGACTCTAAGTGCCATAATCCGCAGGGTAGGTCTGGGTAACCTCACTGCTGGAAACAGTATCCAGATCTCGGAGGGCGCCCTAGAAGTTCCCGACAAGCAGAGCCCAGTTCCCAGAAGCCGGTCCAAGGCGTCACAGGCAGCATGATCCCTGACCTTCCATGGGTATCTGAGTGCCCCGTAAAGAGAGTTTCTGGGTCTCAAGAGGCGAAGGGTAGTGTCCACGTAGGGGCCCCTTGCCAAGATTGTTCCAAAGGAGTCCACCCAAGAAGAGACTCGGAGGTCCTGCTCCTTCTGCTGCACAGATTTCTAGGGCTTTGAGGCACACAGAGCTCAAAGGTGAGCTTCCTGTTCACCACACGCCCACAAAAAACACTGCCGGGTTAGAAATCTCCCAGCGAAAGTCAAGGGACCTTCCTTTGGACCAGGTTCAGGTCCAGCTCTCTGAAGACCTCCAAGAGGGTTCCGCACACCCATTTCGCAGAAGGGAAAGCAGACGCTCCTGGAAGCTACAGTCACACGCCTATGTGCCGCGACTCCTAATGCAGCAACTCGGCTGGCACCGGCCTTTTCGAGATTCTTTCCTTGGGATGAGACCAGATTCTTTCCAGCATCACCCCAGCACGGCCAGGCACCCCCAGGCAGGGGGTGGGGTCGGCAGCCCGCGGTAATAACAGGGCCTGCGACCTGTGGGAGGCGGTGGCAGAGGAAGCGAGAAGGATCTGACTATTTCTGGCCTGGGCACACCCACTGGCCTCGGCCAGGGTTGGCGAGTGTTGCAGGCCACCGGCTTTGCCTCCTTCCCAAATCCCGCAGGGGGCGGGGAGAGAAGCGGGTTGGAAGGCCCGGGGGGCGGGGGCGCGGGCCCAGAGGCGGGGCACTGTCCCGGGCCCACCCCGGCCTCCTCCCACCGCGGCGTTGTCGGGTCCCTCACCGCGCAGCACTTGGACCCGAGGCCGTCCGCGCTGCTCCTGCTCGCGCGAGTCCCGCGGTGCGCCCACCCGCCCGACGGGCATGGACCCAGGCCGCGACTTCCTGACCCTGCACGGTGAGTGACCGGCTCGCGGGCCGGGATCCTGCAGTCCTGGGCCTCCTGCCACACTGAAGAAATCTCAGCTCGCCGCCCGGGTGTGCGGCTCCTCGCATCACCCTGGGCGGTCCCAAAGTTGTCTCCCCATCGGGCCCGCGAGGTCGGGGAGCGGCGCGGGTCTACAGACTTGCCCTTCGGGGATTCCCCCTTATTCTGGGACAAAGGTTAGGTTTCCCGGAGCCCAGATCTCACGAAGGGGCTGAGGGAGAAACGCATTCACGAAAGACAGTTCTCCCCGCCGGTCCGGATTGTCCTAGAGGCTCCTTAAGCCCAGGCGGCGGGCGTGGCTGGACCGCGTCGGGTAGCGCGGGCGCGGCGGGGTGAAGGCGTAAGGGGTGGGGCGAGGAGGTGTGCAAGTTTGGCGGAGGTGCGACCCAGAGGCTGTAACTGCTTTGAGCCACCCGCGAGGAGCCGCGGACCTTCCTGGTGGGTCGGGCGAGGTCTGGACTCCAACTCTGTGCTGCGGCAATCCTTTGTCCAGCAGAGCTTTGTTTCCTCCCATCTGGGTCAGCTCCTCGCCTTACTGTTGGCCCTGCAACAGACAGGAACTCGAGCTCCTGACTGCAAAGTCCAGAGGCCTCTGGGAGCAGAGGGGAGCAAGCTGGCATCCGTTTGCTTCAGGCCGGGATCTCACCCACACTTGGGGAGGGTTTGCCCTCCTGTCCCCCGGGATCACCAGCCAGTCCGGCAAACCCTGCCCGTCTCACACCAATCACTACTTAACTATAATCCCTGTCTCTTCGGGTGGCTTGGGGGTTGAGACTTTAGTGTCCACTGCCCATCTGTCTAAATCACTGGTGGGGAGAACCGATGGGGAAGAAAAGCGCAGAGCCCTCCAACCTCCACTTCAGTCCCGCTAAAGATGTGCCCATTGACCCGTCCCCTGCATCTGTTTGCATTTGTCAGTACTCTCCAGGGCCCAGAGAGACCAGGTCAGGATTTCCTAAAGCCACTTCCTCCAGCTAGGTCCTGGGATCTCCACCCCTTCCCTTGTTCCATCTCTCTTGAGACCAGAGGCATCATCAGTGCCCCTGACACACCTGTGAGAAGAGAGCTGGGTGCTCAGAGGACCACAGAGTAGACCCTGCGTTCTATCCCACCTGCATTACTAGCTAGCCTGCTCTGCAGACTGCCTCACACGGCCCTCCTCCAAGCCTTCCGGTCACCTCTCACGGAGTGGCAGCCTCAGCTTTTGTTAGAATGGTCTCCTTCCTGGGTGTCTGTGCCTTTGCCCTGTTTCTCTCATGGGCAGTCCTGCTATCTTTCCCCTGGAAGAAACACATGAAGTTTCAGCCAAGCCTCTCAGTCTGGTGCCCAGGGTTGGCCACCCTGGCTCATCCTGTATAAGGCCAGCCTCTCAAATGCATGACTCAGTCCAGCTCTTCCTGCAGGGCTGGCATGAACACTGTGACCCCAAACTGAAGGCCTGCTGCTGCTAGCTTGTGATCTCAAATTACCTCCATTAATTCTCTTCTCACCATACTGCAGACCAGATGGAGAAGAACCTGCCAAGGAGATGCCGATGAAAGGGGAGGTCTTTATGCCCTGCCTGTGCCAGGCTGTCTATGTTTCCGTTGGAGTCTTTTCACACTGTAGATCACAGAGCACTGGACCTGTGCTGCAGGACCACACTGTGGCATGGCCAGTTGAGGGTCTGTGGCAGGAGTGCCAGCTGAGTTCCCCACTGACTGGGGATTTACAGGCTCACCTAGATATGAGATGTCCTTTCTCTCCTCACCCTATATGCATGCAGAGGCAGTGTTGTCTAACAGTATGGATTCTGGAGGCAAAGTGCCTGAGTTCAGTTTTGGCTTTTTCATGTCATACAAATCCCTTTATTTCTTTGTGCCTTCATCTCCTCATCTATAAAAGAGAGGCTAAACACCATCTACTTCATAGGATCGGAATACAGATTAAATAAGGGAATATTTATAAAGTAATTTATATTAGCACCTAGGAGCCAGAGAGCAGTGTTCTTGTAGGATGCCCCTCCCCAAGTTACCATGTCCTGTGAATTGCTATGTTCAGATCTTTGGGAGATGCTGGGACACCATAGAGTAGTCCCTAGCCAGGGAAAGTGTAGCCACAACTGGATTCAGGAACCAAGGAGCACTTCCTGGTGCCTCTGAAGCCCTCCAACTGATCCTACAGTTGCATTCTCTTCCCCTCACCCCAGTTCCTCTGCTCTGCATGCTTTAGGTGGGCTCAGACTAGATTCTCCAGGAGGTCCCCAGATGTACCTGAAAGGGCATCACCTCCCAGGACCCTCCCTTCACTGCACACATTTCACTGCCACTAACTTTTCCTGTACTGGGGCCCTCTTGTCCTATTTCAAGAACTGGCATTTATGAAAATGGAAGGTAAAGGGGCCTCATATTGGCCCCAGGAGACCTGGGATCCAATACTGGCTTTGCTTCTATTTACTGTGTAATCCCTTTGCCTTCCTGGCTAGATTTCTCATCCGTAGGATAGCAATTTATATTTTACAGGAGATCTTGAGAGGATAAAACATATCCCATGTTTAGGACCCGTGCGTTGCCCCAAAAGCCAGTCTCCCCAAAAGATGGCCATCTCCCCAGCCCCTCAGTTCTGTTTGAGATCTGCCTGTCCCAAGTGTGTGTAAGTATATGGACCTCCTTGGGATCATGTTTTTAAATGCATGCAATAAAGCACATAAGAACTCAAAGGAAGGAAGTTGTGTGTGTGTGTGTGTGGTTTTTTTTTGGTTCTGGGACTTGAACTCACAACCTCAAACTTGCCAGGCAGGCGCTGTGCCACTGAGCTATATCCCCGGCCCCAAGGAAGTTATATTGAGATTTGATTCTATCCACATGTCTTTGGGAGGTCCTCATTCGAGTTAAGAACCCCTGTGTGGTTTCTTTATAATTCAGGATACCCTTACACTCTGTGCTTCCCGCTCCAAATGAAGAACTGCTTTTCTGTGTCCATATTTCAGCTCATCTACACTCAACATACCTTGCTGGTTATTCTCTGTGGTGTGACCTTAGGCGTGTCACTATGCACTTCGGTTTTTTGTTATTATTGCCATGCTTTTCTGCGCCAAAAACTGGCTTTGCTAGTGACTCATTGTTTGTGCTTCAGGGAGGCCAATCGGGGAACTCTTCAGAGGCAGAGAGTAAAGGAGAGAAATGAGTCAGGCCCCTGGGTGGTGTCCTGACCTTGGCACACAGTAGGAGCGCAATAAATAATTCCTGGGTGAATGAAAGGGAAGTTGTAATGTACTTGAAAGGACCCACTGTTACCCCAAGCACATTGGCAGCACAGTTTTGCACAAAGTTACTGTCATTCTCATCTATATTCATGAAGGAAAGCCTGAATTATTAGGCTTGTTTTAAGGTCTGCATTCCCCCTAGTCTTCCATTTGCATCTGAGGACACCTCGAGGGATTAACCACACTAAAATAGGGAAAGTGAGAAAAGAAAACAGGTTTGCCAAAGGTTCACAAAGTGAGGCCATTGCAAGCTATGTCACAATGAATTCGTTGAATAACTGATATTAAAATATTTGATGGGTTGTTTCCTGGCCCCGCCCCGTTCGATTTTCAGCTAAACTCTGCACCTCACCGGGAACTTGCCTCCGCAGCTCTATCCTCCTTCCACCTCCCGCGGCCCCTGCCAACCCTGGTGACCTCGGTCAGCCTCGGAGCGGGTGGGTCCTGTCCGCTTGGCTTCACGTTCCGTCTCTGCCCCGCACTGCCCCCAAAGCTGAGATTCCTTCCCTCCCTGACCGGACAACGCCTTCCCAATGCGGGATCCTCCGAGTCTAGCCTCCTGAACCCTGGCTCCGCCCAGATCTGCTTCCTGGACTAACTCTGCCACCACGTCACCTCCCCGGCTGTGGCTCCTGGCCTGAACCCCGCCTCCTTCGCCCGATTCCTCCTCCCTGCTCGGCTCTCACGCTTCCTACGTTGTGGACTTGCCCTACTCTGCCCGCCTAGCCCAGCCCCTCCTCGGCCCTGCCTACTGGGCTCTACTCCCACCCTCGCCCGCCGGCGTTCTGCTCTTGACCCCTCCTGGAGCATCCGCCCCACCCTCCGGGACTGGCTCCGCCCCTCCGGGACTGGCTCCGCCTCCTCGGTCTAGCCCCGCCCCTTTCTCCCAGATTTTTCGGCTGCCCGGTCTCCTGGATTGCGGGGTCGTCCAGATACCCCGCCCCTCCTCTCGAGTTCTAGCTCCGCCTTTTCACTGCTGGTCTTTGGGCGGTTCCGCCCCCTGACCCAGGCAAGCTTCTACGGACCGAACTGGTTCCTGCTTCACGTGGCAGAGGCGCTGTGGAGCAACATGCAGTGCCTCGGGGGCCGGAGCCGGAGCCGGAGCCGGAGCCGCTCCACGGAGCTCTACCTGCAGGAGCAGAGCCTGAAGGTGGCGGCGATCAATGGGCAGAGGCTGGGTAAGGGGCATAGGAACACTGAGAGCTGCAAGGCTTGGAAAGGCAGCTGGGGCAAGACACAGACCACTTGTCCCTGGGGGCCACCTGCCTTTGACTTGTTCCTTCTTCGGGGTTACGTTTGCAGTGGTGGCTCATGGAGGAGGGTAGCGGGGGCCTAGTTATCCCTTCTCCTGTTCTACCCTAGCCCGACCAAAGTGCACCACCCCTTGTCATCCCAAACCAGGTCTGCTAACAAATTTTTGGCGCATCACTGGGCATGTGGCCCAGAGTGTAACTGGGAGGACTGTTACCCCCGTGAGGTGATCTGCAGGGCTGTGTGTGCCCCAGTGTGGTGCTCTGCAAGTGTGTGTCTGTGTGTGACGAGTGTGACAGTGGGTAATCCAGTGCTGACTGATTCGCGCATGTCGTCCCGCCGGGCTGTTGTGTGGTGGTGTTGCTGTGTAATGGTGTGTAACCAAGTACGTAACATTGTGGCACCAGGTCCAAGTACGTAACATTGTGGCATAACCCCATGTGATGGTAGGTGCTCCAGTGTGATTCTGTGCAACCGTGACTCTGTATGACTGATGTGGCAGCGGGCCACCCAAAGTGACTGAATTATTCTGTCATTCTGTATTACATTTGTTTTACGTCGGATTTTTTATGCTATTACTCTGTGGCAGGGTGTCCCTGGAGTGGTGGCTGTATAAAGTAATATTTCACAATCCTGACCCTGTGGGCAGGCAGCCTGCTTCTGAGTGCTAACTCCACCATGCAGCTTCCTTTGACCTCAGTTTCCTCGTCTGTAAAATGCGGGTAATGATTCCGCCTTCCTTATACAGTTGCTGAAGGATTAAATATAGGCGCCATGAAGAGTATCTTACTCAAATATTAGCTATCATTATGGTGGCTGCTGTTATCATTATCACAATAATGATGCTTTGGCACTGTGTATCGTGTGGCTATGTGTGACTAAGGGTAACACTGTACAAATCCATGTGGTAATGTATCGTTTGGGGGTGTAGTGTGACTCACTGTCTCTTCAGCAGTTTGACATGTGATTGTGTATGAGGGCATGGGTCAGGGTGTCTGTGTGACTGTACCCCAGTGTAGCATCACCTTAGGGACAGGTGCATAATGGGAAGGTCTCCCGACACCCTCTAACTTCCCACTGGCACCTGAAGCACCGTCCGTGCCTTGTTCCTGGCCACTTCCCTGGGCAGCTAACCTGAGCAGGCTGCAAAGCGGTAGCGTCAATCCAGGGGCCCTGAGCTCAGAGGCCCTCTCAGCCCCTTACTGAAGAGTTCTGCAGCTGAGTGAGTGGGGCCAGATGCAGAGGCGCACACGGGCCTGGGAAACAGAAGGGCCCCTACTAAGGCTAAGAAAGGGAAGCACCTGCACAAGTTTCCCAGTGGCCCAGAAAGCAGTGACTGTCACCTTTCCAGGGTTAGATATCCCACCTTGGGACTGAGGTCTGCCTCCTGCAGCCCTGTCAGCCTGGGGCTTATCTCTGACTGACCACAAACATGGTCGCAGCCTGGCTCCAGGACAGGATGAGCATGTCATCCCTTTGTGGTGTTTTCCAGAACAGGAGGGTGGAGGTCACCCTCTACTTCCTGACACCCTCCCTCGTTCCCATCTGACCTGTCAGAGTGGCTGGCCCTGTGTGCTAGCTTAGGGGGTGGAGTGCTGGCAGATGGTAGGATTTTTCTCCAAGTTGTACCTCAGCCACAGAAAGGACAGTGGAATCTCCCAGCAGAGGCAAGATGTGGATCTCTCTCCTGGCAACCTGGGAACTCCCTTACCCTCCCTGTTGTGCTAGGCCCCGCAGATACAGCTAACCGTTTGGAACATTCTGTGTGAACTCTTTTCTCTACCATGCCTTCTCTTGGGCTGAAGGAAAAATGCCCATGCTAAGGCAGAGGGTCTTCTGAGAGTGGGTAGACAGATTTGTGGTGAAGGTATGACAAAGGTATGCTGAAGCTCACATCAGACTATCACCTCCAAGGACTATCCTCATGCCAGGGCTGATGAGAGAACAGAGGCACAGAGAAGGAAAGAAGTCACCTAGAGCCATAGGAGAGTGGGTGGCATGAGTCTCAGTCCTCAGTGGAAGTACGACCATGAGGAAGGACAGAGAAGGTGTAGTGGCAGAGGCCCAGGACCTGGTCCAGAAGGTCTTGTGGGCCCTGTAGATCTGTGGAGCAGACTAGCTGGGGGCAGGGAGAATGGATAAAATAGGAAAGGAAATCAGAGGTTGCAGATCTGGGCTCAGAAAAGAAAAAAGCTGTGGCTTTGTTAGGGCTCCCCAATGTAGGCCTGGGCATAAGCCCTCAGACTGGTCCCTTGGGTCCCTGATGCCAGCACTCTGCTGGGCCAGCAAGACAGAGATCCCTGGCTGGCCACACGGTTTTGAGAATGGAGTTGAGGTGGTCAGTTGGCTCTGAACAGAGTTGACCTCGGTGCTCGACATGGCTAGGGTAATAACATACACCCTTACGGATGTGTCTGTCTCTGTAGCACATTGATAGATTATTAAGGTGCCAGCTGAAGGTCTCCTTTGTCTCACTTGGCACAGTATCGCCGAGGAGCAAGGCCTCCTGAGGGGTCAAACATGGTGTCCCTTTGTGCCTGCTGCCGGGGCCTGGGCGTCTTTGGGAGCCCTCGCCTCAGAGCAGCCTGCAGCTCTGAGCACAGCAAAAGAGCTGGAGTGGGGCAAGCAGCCAGGGTTCTGGCCTCTCTGGGAGCTCTGCCTCAGCTTCCCAAAGGGCTTCACTGAGGCTTACGGGGTGCCAGACCTAGGGCTCTTAGAGATGGTGGTTGAGTAGGAAGAGACGGGTGTGTCGCAGAAGGCTAAATATAGGCTGCAGTTCTCTTCAGAGCAAAGATCAGAGACCTACTCAAGGTCCAGTCAGGGGCGGGGAAAACAGGGAAGAGGGATGACAGGGTTAACAAAAGGGTCCCACAGCAGCCACAGTGTTGATACCAAGAGCAACAGCTGCTGTTGCTTCAAGACCTCCGCTGGTGTGTGCATCATCTCACTTAAACTTAGAACTCCCCTTTGACATTTTAACATGAGCGCTATTATTGTCCCATTTTATGGACAGGAAAGCAGAAGCCCTGCCCCATAGTGTCACTTACCCACGTCACACAGCCAGCCAGAAAGGATGCCGAAACCTAGGCACAAGTGATTGAGAGATTGTTTACTCCTTAGTGCACTGAGGTTCGTTTCCATCTGTCTTAGACATTTTCTCAGTTACTGAGACCCAATACCCAACACCCCAAAATTAAAGAAGAGGTTTATTTTTGTTCCCAGTTTATAAAGGTTTCAGTTCATAGTCCACTGGCTCCAAGGCAAGACAGCATGGCAGAGGGGCGTGGTGGAGGAAAAGCTGCTGGCCCCACAGCGCTGCGAAGCAGAGAAGGAAGGGTGGAGACAGGGAGAAGGAAAACTCTTGCAGGCCAGGTCCCCAGGGACCCGCCTCTTCCAACCAGATCTCACCTTCTTAAAAGTCAGCTGTAAGCTGCAGTACACCAGTCTCCTTCCAAAAGCAGCCCCCATGAGTTGCTCTTGGGATACTAAGATACAAACCATCACATCATCTATGTCTGCTCTTCTTCCTGCTTTGCCTGATCTTTTAGTTCCTTCAGACCCCTGGGTGAGACCAGAGGGATCCACCCCATCCTTTAGAGCCTGTTTCCTAAAGTCTTCATCTTCCAGCAACCAGGGCATCCTGAAATAGTTGCCCTTCCTTTGCCCATTCAGCTGTAGGTGGGCAGGTCACAGTGGGTAAGTGTGGTCCTGGGTTGGCAGTTGTCTTGCTGTTTGCATAGACACCTCAGCTGGAGATCTGAGAAGACTCCCTGGAGGAGGCAGGGCCCTAGGAGTGGGCTGGAATGTGTGTACACGGGGGAGTATGCAGAGAGCTGAAGGTGAGGCTCGCAAAAACTGGGCTCTGAGAGGGTCCAGACATGCTCATGCCCAGTGTGGAACTGAAGGCAGCTGATATACAATGGTAGAGGAGGTGGTCTCTTACTAGTATTACCCCCTAGGCCTGCAAGATGACAAGGACCTCCAGGCCCTACTCAAGGGCAGCCAGCTCCTAAAGGTGAAGTCCAGCTCCTGGCGAAGAGAACGTTTCTACAAGCTACAAGAGGACTGCAAGACCATCTGGCAGGAGTCCCGCAAGGTCATGAGGTCCCCAGAATCCCAGCTGTGTGAGTGTTCTGGGCCACAGAGGAGGGGGCAGAATGAAGGTGGGGTGGGGATCCATCGTGGTCCATGACCACTGATGGGAAAAAAAAGCCTGGTCTTTCCAAAGGCAGGACCAGAAATGAGGAAATAGCCTGGCTGGGGTCAGAAGAAGAGCTGGTTAAACCGCTTTTAGGAAATTGAGGCCAAAACTGGTTTGGAGGTGGGAATTGAGAAATAAGGACCCCAAGTGCTAAAACTGTGGGGATAGGGGCACACAACCATGACAAAGGATGGGAAGAGCTGGGCTCAGAATCAGGGAGGGAGCTGGGCAGGGTTGCTTGAACTCACAAGCATCAGTGGTGCAGATGTGGGAAGGAGGAAAGTTGGAGTAGCACTGTAGGTGTGGTAGGCCAAAAGCCAGGCCCAAAGTTCAGAGACAGATAAGGCACTTCCAGGTGTGAGCTGGGGCCACCAGAGATCCTCGCTGGGACTGGAGCCAGAAGTGGCTGGGGGGGAGCAGGGCTGGGGCCTACAGAGACAGCCCCCGCCTGGGGCGCTCCTTCACGGATACAGGCCTGAGGACTTTCTGGAAACTCCTGAAAAGGCCCAGGAACCCAAAGCTGGGGCAGCAAATGGAGTCTGACCTGCAATGCCTTAGGGAGGAAGCTCTGCTGTCTTTTGCCCTTTAATGCAGGAATTCCTTAAAATTTTTTTTTTAAATAGAATGTTCTCTTCTGCACTCTTACTTGGTGGGAACATATTGGACCAGTATAATACAGAAATGTTGTCTGCATTGCCCAATATGGAAGCCACCAACCACAAGGAGCTGTTGAGCTGTTGAAATGTGGCTGGTGTGAGTCTTTCATCTCATTATCGCTAGTTTGTATTTAAATAGCAACAGGTCCAATGCAGGCAGGACCTTGCAACCTGGGTTTCCCAAAGCCGAGACCTGCCCTGGAAAGGCTTTGCGGCTTCATCTCCTCACCTTGGACTAGGGGTGGGTGGTGAAGTAGAGTAAACTGACTGGCAGATCTGTGGAAATAAGACCAGACACAGTGACAGGCCCTAGGTAGAGGAAAATCATAGCATGAGAAAGGAGAGGTTTGGTCCCAGATGTGTGTGTGTGTGTGTGTGTGTGTGTGTGTGTGTTGGGGGTTGCCTTTTACCCAGGAGGGACCTGCCAGGCTAGACCCAGGGCAGAAGCCAGAGAAGGTATGGCTGTGGCCTGTGGTATGGCCCAAGGCAAGGCAGGACAGGAGTAAAGCACATGAGGGGAACCTGAATGGGTCCTTGGGCTGTGGGCTGTGAAGGCTTCTGAGCACCAGGCAGGGTCTGAAGAGATAAGGCTCTTAAGTGTTCTCAGCAAAACACCCTGAGCCCCTGCCCTGCCTCACTGTACATGAGTGATCCCTGACCTTGCCTCTGCTTGTGGCGCCACACAGCCTCCTTCCCTGGGCTCCTGCCCTGATAGTGGGTTTCCTGTTAGATGCTGACCAGTGGGGACACAGTGGGAACAGGGGTCTTATGCTTAGAGTTCACCCCCTGCCAGTACATAGCCTGGCTTACCAGTGTACGCCTAGAGCTTGGTGGTGGATGGGTGAGGGGACAGGGAGAGGAGCAGGAGCCACAGGCAGGAGCCCCCGCTGGGGCAGGTAGGGTAAAAGCCTCACACTAGGACAGCTGTGAGCAGAGGACAGGACATGCACTTCAAGCAGGAGACCATATGGGGTGGGGCACACGCGAGTGGCTGACTAAGAGCCTGTG
This sequence comes from Dinomys branickii, assembly GCA_004027595.1. Classification (NCBI taxonomy): domain Eukaryota; kingdom Metazoa; phylum Chordata; class Mammalia; order Rodentia; family Dinomyidae; genus Dinomys; species Dinomys branickii. Next base: position 61,275 of record PVLD010011462.1, read on the forward strand.
CCCTGAGGGTGATTAACAGAACCAGGTCTGGAAGCCAGATATGCTTGGGTAAGGAACACAACCTGAAGAGGCTTCCCTCCAGCTCAGAGACCTCGGAGACAGGGCTCTCGCTGCTTCCCATCTTTTGGTGAGCTCTGAGATAGTTGTCCTCAACTGCACTTTACCTCACTGAAGGAGTGGAGCACCCCCTATTTCTCTTTGGCTCTGGTTCTGCTCCCCCAAACCCACCCCTTCTGCCCACGCCCGACAGCTTCCCAGATGGACAGGTTTCAGCAGCAGCAAAGGGAGGTGGAGGCATAGGTCTGCAGGTTCCATGGTCCGGGCTTCCTGTTTCCATTCCCGGCCTAGAGCAGCTGCAGCTCCCCAGTGTGGGGTGTAGTGGGGCACAGAGGGATTAGGCAGGGATATCTCTGCACCCCAGATGGCTCAGGCTCACATGTCCCACTCCACAGTGTGGACTTGTAGCTACAGCCTGTTTAGGACCGAGGACAGATGGGTGAGGATGGCTCGGGGTGGGGCTGGAACAGGGCAGAGCCTTTTTTTTCATACCTTTTAGTAGGGTTCCTGTTTCCCCTCAAGCTAAGCACCAGACAACCACTGATATATTTTCTATCTCTGGGTACTTCCCTATTCTGGCCATGCCATAAATACGGAATCATATAGTCTGCTGGGACGGGCTTCTTTCACCCAGCATGTTTTCAGCATTCATCCATAGTGTAGCATGTATCCATGTTTCATTCATTTTTTTTCATTCCTTTTAACTGCCTGATAACAATGTGTTCTTAGGGATTTATCGCATATTACTTAACCATACATCAGCCTGAGCATGGCCGCTGAGTCTGTGCCTCACCAGGCTCCAGAGGACACCAGGGGATGGGAATGGCGGGTAGATAGAGTCTTGTCTCTCCCTGGAACCTGGATGGCTGGGCTGGGACAGGAGGGCCCTCCCACTGGCTGCCAAGGGCAGAATGCTACAACCTCTCAGACCCCTGAAGTGCTGCCACTACTCTGTCCCTCAGGCCTCCAAAGGGCAGGGTATTCTTCCCTGCAGCCCTCTGCCAAGGGGCTCCATGAAATCAGCATACAGAGACACACTAGGCAAGGCTTGTCCATGTTCTCACACAAGTACTGCTTCTTCTGCTTTTGGTCCTCTGTCCCTAGACCCCAAGGAAAAAGCTAACTGTGGGTAGGTCAGGAGAGGGGCCTGGAGCCTCTTGTGGCTGTGGGAGAGAAAGGCCTAATTAATGTCCAGTATAATCAGGAGCCCACATGTCTCATCTCTCGCTGTCTCTGCCAGAAAACCCTGCCCTGTCCTAGTCCTCTCCCAACGGACAGCAAGCCTGGGGCCCTAGGTGCCCTTGCCACCCTAAGGTCTCTGTCTCTCCTTCGTGTGTCCGTTCTGCACACTGTGATTGTCTCATGCTGTGTCCACCTCAGTCCTGGACCTCCTCCTTCCTCTCTGTCAGCCCTCCTCTGTCTGCCTGCTCCGTAGACTCAAGGCCTCATCCCTGGGCCAACCTGTGTCTCTAACCTGTGCCCCTCTACTATGGTCTTGACCCCGCCAAGGGCAGGGTTTGCCCTCACACACAGTCTGCACCCCTCCTTCACTGACCTCTCCTTGCAGTCTCCATTGAAGACATTCAAGAGGTGCGGATGGGGCACCGCACAGAGGGCCTGGAGAAGTTTGCTCGTGATGTGCCTGAGGACCGGTGCTTTGCCATTGTCTTCAAGGACCAGCGCAATACACTAGACCTCATTGCCCCATCGCCAGCCGATGCCCAGCACTGGGTGCAGGGTCTACGCAAGATCATCCACCACTCAGGTTCCATGGACCAGCGGCAGAAGCTGCAGCAGTATCCTTGTGGTTGGCCTGTGGACAGCCCATAGTCAGCCCTCTGACGTCTGAATTTGGAAGCTGGCTTAATCAGTTCGAGTTGCTATAGCCAAATACCATAGACCAGGCTGGGGATATAGCTCAGTGACATGAGCACCTGCCTGGCAAGCGCAAGGTCCTGAGTTCGATCCCCAGTGCCGCAAATACCATAGACCAGTGGTGATGAACCTATGGCGCATGTTGTGCCACAGCTTGTATCATTGAAAACTCTAAAAGGTTCACCACCAGCACCTTAGACTAAGTGACTTACACAAGAGAAACTTATTTCCTCAATCTGAAGGCTAGAATTCCAAGATCAGGGTATCAGTGTGGTGAGAGCCAGGTGAGGGCCTTCTCCAGGCTTGCAGCTGGCTTGCCTTCCTGTGTCCTCACATGGCAGGGGGAGAGATGGGAAGTGCTCTGGCTTCTTTCTTATAAAGGCACAATTCCGTTGTGATGGCCATACACTCATTACCTTATTTAAACTAACTACTTCCCAAGACCTCATCTCCAAATGCCATCACATTGAAAGTTCAGGCTTCAGCATGTGAATTTTGGGGAGACACAATTCAGTGCACAGCAGAAAGGAGACGGGGAAGATCCATGGGCCCTTCGTTACTCTGAGCCATGGCTAGGCAGCTAGGCAGCTCTGTGAGTCTCCCCCACTCTAAGCCTGGGGAGGCTGAGGGGAGCACTTTGCTTCAATAGAAGACCTACTACTTGGGAGGCTGAGGCAGGAGGATCTTCATGAGTTCGAGACCAGCCTTGGCTACAAAGTGAGCTCAAGGCCAGCCTGAACTGCATAGCAAGACCCTGTCTCAAAAACACAAAACAAAAAACAAACAAAAAAGAAGACCTACCGTAGGACACTGTCATCATGCTTTCTGAAGTTACTACATATATTCCCTCTGGGAGTTGAGAAGCCACGGTTTCCTTCTGTGCCATTCTTTGGGGAGCAATCGTGTTTGCCTGGGTCTAGCTTCAGGAAAGCCTAAGGGCTTAAAACAAAGTAACTTCAAAATCTAGTTGCACAGCCACACACTAGTATGATTCAAAGTTCAGACTTCTGTCACGCATGGATGAGGGTGGAACCAGGTCCAGCGCCCTTTTTAATGACAACTTTATTGAGATATAATTTATGTACCACACAATTAACCTATTTAAAGTCTTGAGTCCGATTCTGTGGTTTTTAATGTATTTACAGAGTTATGCAACCATCCCCAGAATCATTTTCATCACCCCCAATAGAAACCCTTACCTTTTAGTAGGGTTCCAGTTTCCCCTCAAGCTAAGCACCAGACAACCACTGATGTATTCCCTGTCTCTGTGTACTTCCCTGTTCTGGCCATGCCCTATAAATGGAATCATATAATCTACAGGGACAGGCTTCTTTCACCCAGCATAATTTCAGCATTCATCCACAGTGTATCATGTAGCCATACTTCATTCCTTTTCTTTCATTCCTTTTATTTTTTTTTCACCTACAAATTTTCACATTGTGGTTTTTATTTAATTAATTAATTTATTTACTTGATTTTTTTAAATAAAAGTACAAAAACATATTGACAAACAGACACCAATTAGCATAAAAAATAGTACAATCACAACTAATCTATAGACAAGGTGATATGGTCTCAACAGTGGTTATTGCTTTATCCATTGATATCTTCAAAGTGTAAATATATAAGCCCATATACAGACATGCAAATTTAGTCAGACAATTAATCCTCTCAACAACAGAAAAAACACAAAAACCAAAAATCCAAAGACAAAAAACAAAACAGGCAAACATCAACAACAGCAACAACAACAACAAAAACACCAATAGTTGCTGCTTTACATATTGATATCTTCGAAGTGTGTGTTCAGGATAACACATACAGACATACAAGATTGATCAAATAACCCGTCATCGATTATTGCTTAGCATTAAGTGATATAATACAATAGTAGAACCATGTTAGCCCTCCTGCATATATGCATATTCATATATACATACA
>PVLD010011463.1:0-65147 GCA_004027595.1 Dinomys branickii
CATTAGCGAGATTGGCCTGTAGCTCTCTTTCTTGGTTGGGTCTCTCTCTGGTTTTGGTATCAGTATAATACTTGCCTCCAGAAATGTGTTGGGAAGAGTTGCTTCCTTTTCGATTTCATTGAAGAGTTTGAGGAGTGTTGGCATTAGATCTTCTCTAAATGTTTTATAGAATTCTGCTGTGAATCCATCAGGGCCTGGGTTTTTCTTTGTTGGTAAGTTTTTAATGACGTTTTCAATCTCATTAATTGATATTGGGTTGTTCAGGATTTTTACGTCTTCCTGATTCAATTTTGGCAATTTGTACCTTTCTAGGAACCTGTCCATTTCTTCTGTATTTTCTATCCTATGGGAATACAGATTTTCAAAGTAGGTATTAATGATCTTTTGTATTTCTTTTGGATCTGTAGTGACTTCATCCTTTTCATTCCTTATTGCATGAATTTGAGATCTTTTCCTTCTTGTTTTGATAAGGTTGGCTAGGGGTTTATCAATTTTATTTATTCTTTCGAAGAACCAACTCTTTGATTCACTAATTTTTTGTAGAGTTTTCTTCACCTCAATTGCATTAATTTTTGCCCTGAGTTTTATAATCTCCTCCCTTCTTTGGGCTCTTGGTTTGGCTTGTTGCTCTTTTTCTAAGAGTTTGAGGTGTATCATTAGGTTATTTATTTGCTCTCTTTCTATTTTCTTTGTATATGATTTCATTGCTATAAATTTCCCTCTGAGGACTGCTTTCATTGCATCCCACAGATTCCGGTAGGTTGTACTTGCATTTTCTTTTATTTGTAGGTAATTTTTAATTTCTTCTTTAACTTCTTGTGTGACCCATTGGTTATTCAGGAGGTTGTTGTCTAATTTCCACGTGTTTATGTGGTTTTTGGAGTTCTCTTTGTCATTAATTTCCAATTTTATTGCACTGTGGTCCGATCATATGCATAGGATAATTTCAATCCTTTTGTATTTATGTAGATATGCTCTATGGGCTAGAATGTGGTCTATTTTGGAGAAAGACCCATGTGCAGCTGAGAAAAATGTGTATTCTCATGCTGTGGGGTGGAACACTCTGTATACATCTACTAAGTCCATTTGTTCACACTTTTGGTTCATGTCTGTTATTTCTGTGCTGAGTTTCTGTCCGGTTGACCTCTCTGCGTCAGAGGGGTGTTTACGTCCCCTATTACAATAGTGTTATTAGTTATTTGATTTTTTTACGTCTGTTAAGATTTGACTTGTAAAGTTAGGTGCTCCATGGTTTGGTGCATAAACGTTTAGGATTGTTACCTCTTCCTCTTGCAGCTTTCCCCTAACTAGTACCTAATGGCCTTCTTTATCTCTTTTGATTGTTTTTGGTTTGAAGTTTACATTGTTTGCAAACATAATAGCTACCCCTGCTTTTTTCTGGGGACCTGTTGCATGGTGGATTGTTTTCCAACCTTTAACTTTCAACCTGTGGATTTCCTTTTGAGTAAAATGTGTTTCCTGTATACAGCATATCGTTGGATTGTGTTCCTTAATCCACTCTTCCAATCTTTTCCTTTTGACTTTTGAGTTGAGGCCATTTACATTAATGGTTATCATGGTTATATGTTGGCTTATTCTAGTCATGTTATTTACTTGATGTTTTTCTTCTTTTGCTGACTCTTTACTTGCTTGTTCTGTTTAGGGAGTTATTTCTATTGTTGTTCTTGGAATTGTGGTCTCTTTTTTCTCTGTCTCGAATATCTTTTAGTGCTGTTTGCAATGCTGGTTTGGCACTCATGAAGTTCTTCAGTTGTTTTTTGTCATGGAAATATTTTATTTCTCCATTGAATTTGAGGGATAGTTTTGCAGGATACATCAGTCTGGGCTGGAAATTGTTTTGTCTCAGAATCTGTAATATCTCACTCCAAGCTCTTCTTGATTTCATGGTTTCCGTTGAGAAGTCTGCTGTGATTCTGATGGGCTTTCCTTTATAGGTGATCTGTTTCATTTCTCTAGCAGCTTTTAATATTGTGTTCTTTTGCTGGATATCTGGGATCTTGACTATTATATGCCTGTGTGTGTTTTTCTTTGGGTTATGGATTGTTGGGTTTCTATATGCCTCGATTAACTGAACTTCAGTATCTTTTACCTTGTTTGGGAAATTTTCTGCTATTATTTCAGCAAATATTCTTTTTATATCGTTTGTGTGGTCTCCTGCTGTTTCACACACTCCTATAACTCGAATATTGTTATGTTTTGCCTCATCTTGGAGCTGTTGGATTGACTTTTCTTGTGTCTTTGATGATATTATGAGATTCTTCCTTTCATGCTCATAAGCTGCCATGCTGTCTTCAAGTTCTGAAATTGTATCTTTGGTTTCATTTAAGCGATTTTGCAAGCTTTCAGTGTAAGTTTTCAAATCCTGGCATTCTCTTTGGACCTGTTTCGTTCTTGGTAATTCATTCCTAAATTGCTCTTGTAACGTTTCCATTTGTTTCCTATTTTCTTCTAGTCTCTTATCTATTTCTTCTCTATGTGTACGGAACATTTCTTCTATCATTGTTTTCAGCTCGTTTTTTGTCTGAGAGATCATTGCAGGTATGTGGCTTATTTCTACTTTAAGCTCTTTTATTGCCTGTTGGAGTTGTTTCATTTCGGATGCAATCGTTTCATGACTTGCAGGTATGTGGCTTCCTGGTTCCCCTGTATCCTCGCATTCAAAACTTGTTCTGGGTGGGGTTGAGTTTTGAGACTGCGTTTTGTTCCTCTGTTTTCCCATTTTTGGGTATCAGATTCAAAATGTGGAGCTATAAATTCCCCAGGCAGTTCAGCAGGCAAAGGTCTGGTGCAGAGACTGCTCCAATGATTCCTTCTCTTTGGGAGAATGTCCCTTAAGCTGTCTGCTGAGATTTCCGCTTCTACTCCCTACCCTGAGGCCTGGCTGGGGTGCATAAACAGCTCGCCGCCCCAAGGACCTTGCAGGCAGGGGGCCACTCAGGTGTTCCTCCCTGGGTGGAGCTCCTCCCCCCCTCACAAATCCCGTCAGGGCGCCCAGCCAGCTCTTCCAACCCGGGGATCCTGCAGTCAGTAAAGCTGCTCGGATGTCCCTTGCTGGGCGGAGCTTCTTCCCGACTCAGAAAAAACGGTCAGGGCGCCCAGTCAACTCACCCTGGGGCCGTGCAGACAGGAATGCCGCTCAGATGTATCTCCCTGGATCGAGCTTCTTCCCGACTCAGAAATCCTGCTGCGGTGTTCACTAGGCTCTCCCGTTCTGAGATCCGTGCCAGCAGGAGATCCTGGCGCTCCTTGGTGCTTTTCCACCTCCTTGGCTTTCTCGCAGGAGCCGCGGACCGCAGCTGCCGCAGTTCACATGGTGCCGGCTGCGGGGGTGGGGCTCTGAGCCGGATCCCGGACCGCTGCCCAGATTGGCGCAGTCTGCCCAAGAAGCGTGTTCTCTGAGTTTACTCTGCTCTGCCGCCTCCAACAAATCCTGATTACAGCCGCCTCTGAGCCGATTGGGTTCAGGAGCTGGGAGGGTCCATCCCTCCGCAATTGCTCTCTCGGTTGTACGCGGATTGAGCCGAGCTGCGGCCCAAGCGCAGCGCCGATCGCCTCGGGCGCTTAGCTCTCAGGATCTGCCCTCTTCTTGCCGCGGCTTATCCAGCCGACCCTTTAATGCTCAGGCCGCGGAGAGCAACACGATCAGTTGGAATTTCTCATCCGCGGACCGGGCACCCGTGCGCAAAGGATCGGTCTCTGGGGGAGTTTCCTTCTGCTGCTCACCTGGTCGCCATCTTCCCAGAAGTCTCGTGCATGTATTATTGTCATGTGATGACTTTAACTTTTTTTGAGAAGATACCTACAAGGACAATAGATGGGTCAAGTAGAATCTCTAGTTTTAGTTTTTTGAGGAATCTCCATGCTGATTTCTATCGTGGTTATATGAACTTACACTCCCACTAACAGTGGAGAAGGGTTCCTTTTCCCTGCAGGCATGCTAGCATTTGTTATCAGTTGATTTCTTGATGATAGCTATTCTTTCTGGGTGAGATGGAATCTTGTGTTGTTTTAATTTGCATTTTTGAATGGCCACGTATACTGAGCATTTTTCATGTATTTATTGGCTGTTTATATTTCTTCATTTGAGAAGTGTCTATTCACTTCAGATGCCCATAGTTGGGTTGGGTCTTAAAATTTGGCTAGGGTAGAGTCTAATTTTTTGAGTTCTTTATATATTCTAGATATTAGTCTTCTGAGAAGTTGCTGGCAAAAATTGTGTCCCCTTCTGTAGACTGTCTCTTCACTCTGTTGGTGGTTTCCTTTGCTGTATGGAAGCTTTTTAATTTGATGTGATTCAATTTGTTGATCTTTGTAATATTTCTTATGCAACTAGAGTTTTGTTCATAAAATTTTTGCATACATCCATGTCTTCAAGAGTTTTATTTACTTTCTTCTAGCAGAGTAAGCATTTCTGTTTTAAATTTTAGATCTTTGACCCATTTCAATTTTAGTGTAGTGCACGGTGAGAGCTATGGATCCAGATTCAGTCTTTGGAATGTGATAAGCCAATTTTTCCAGCACCATTTTTAAAGAGCCTATCTTTCTTCCAGTGAAGGTATTTGGTGTCTTTGTCAAAAATAAAATAGCCAATAGTGCCTGGAATTGTTTCTGCATCCTCTATTCTGTTCCACTGGTTGGTTTGTTTCTGTTTTGCTAATATCATGCTTTTTAAAAATCACTGTAGCTTTGTAGTATAATTTGAAATCTTGGATTGTGATGCCCCCTGCCTTCCCTTGTTGCCCAGAATTGCTTGTTGTATCCTAGGTCTCTTCTGGTTCCACCTGAATTTTAGGATTGTTTTCTCTGATTACATGAGGAATGCTATTGGTATTTTGGGATTGCATTAAATCTGTCTAGCATTTTTGGACAAATGGCCATTTTAACTGTATTTCTTCTTCTTATCCAGAAATGGGTCATCTTTCCATTTTCTAATATCCTGTTCAATTCCTTTTTTGAGAGTACTATAGTTTTCATTGTAGAGATGTTTCCCTTCCTTGTTTAGATAATTGCTAAGTATTTTGTTTTTCTTGATGCCATTGTGAATGGTATTATTTCCCTAATTTCTCTCTTGATGAGTTTGTTATTTGTGTACAGGAATGCTATTGATTTTTGAGTGCTGACTTTGTATCCTGCTATGCTACCAAATTTTGTTAATGTATTAATATTTTGGTGGCGTTTTTTTAGGTTTTCTACATAGAGGATCATATCATCAGAAAATAATGATAATTTCATTTTCCCTTCCTATTTGTATCATATTCTATCCATATTGTTTATTTCTTTGTCTTTTCAAATTACTCTGGGTAATATCATAAGAACTATATTGAATAGGAGTAGTGATAGTAGGTATCTTTGTCTTGATACTGATTTTAGTGTGAAAACTTTTGTTTTTCTCCATTTAGTATGATGGCCATTTGTTTGTCATAGCTAGCTTGTATCAAATTGAGATAAAGACCTTCTGTTCCAGTTTTCTTCAGGGTTTTTTATCATGAATGGGTGTTGGATTTTGTCAAATGCTTATTCTGCATCTATTTAGATGATCATGTGGTTTTGGTCCTTGCTTCTGTTAATGTGGTGTATTACATATATCTATTTGCATATGTTGAAGCATCCCTGCTTCTCTGGAATGAAGTTTACTTGGTCAGAATATAGGTTTGGGGTTTTTTTTTTTTTTTTTGGTGATTTGCTGCATTCTGTTTACCAATATATTATTGAGGATTTTTGCATCTATGTTCATTAAAGATATTAGCCTATAGCTCTTCTTTTTGGTTGGGTCTTTTTCTGGCTTTGGTATCAGGGTAATTCTTGATTCCAGGTATGATTCTGAGACTGCTTCCCTTTCAACTTCATTAAAAGGTTGATGAGTAGTGCCGTTAGATTGTTTCTAAAGTTCTCAGAGAATTTGACAGTGAATCCTTCAGGACTTCAGCTTTTCTTAGTCTGTAGTTTTATTAATTCTTCAATTTCATTAACTGACATTGGATTATTTAGAATTTTTATGTCTTCTTGCTTTAACTTGGTAGTTCATATGTATTTAGGAATCTATCCATTTCTTCTGAATCTTCCATTTTATGAAAGTATATGTTTTCAAAATAGTTACTAATTATCTCCTGTATTTCTGCAGAATCCATTGTGACTTCACCATTTTCATGTCCATTAGTGTTTACTTTACAAAGTTATGTGTGCTAGTATTTGGTGCATATATATTTATGATTTGTTCCCTTAACCTTCTTTGTCTCTTCTAATCAGTCTTACTTTGAAATCCACTGTTGAGAGCAACAACTATGTTACCTTGGTTAAAGTAGTAAAGTTAGCAACAATAGCATCAAGTATAAACTGGATAATGACAAACTCTAATAACTAACACTGTGTCTCCTTTAACCATAGAAATAAAATCTATAGTTATATTACAAACTCTAATACAAGCCAGATATTGATATGCAGTAAATAGCTACTAAATAAAGCAAAAATTTTATCTCCAGTAACAGTAGAACAGTCTTCAACTGTAATAAGACACAATAAACCTTCTATATATTTGTAAGTGTTAATAGTTATATTAGTAAGGATAGTGGTACAGGAATGAGGTCATGAAAAAAATAGAATTTGAAAAATTAAGCAATTAATCATTAAATTAAGAAGATGGGAAGAAAGTGGTAAAACGGACATAAAAGATTCTATTAAAAAACAAGAGAAAATTAGTATTAGAGAAAAGTAACAGAAAACCAACTAGGCAAAAGAATAAAGAATAGAAATTCAGCTAGAAGAAAATAGTAAGGAAACAAGTTGAAAGAGAGCAAGAAAAGAAGGGAAAGAGGAGAAAAAGAGAACTAATCCAACCAATAAAACAAGTATTTAAAAGGGGGCAACAAGAAAATGGGTGATAAAACTCCAAACTCTAGCAAATAAAATTAAAAATACCAATAAAGAAGAAAAACAAAGAGTCAAAAAAAAAAAAAAAAGAGGGAGAAAAAGAGAAGATTCTTACCTAGTTCCAGAACAGTGTTGTTGTTATTGTTGTTGTTTTCAGAGCTTGTAGTCTTTAATCCACCAGGTCAGACTGCTCTCTGCCCCTCTTTATTTCCTGTGGGCTTGTGTGTTGACCTCTCTGTTTAGGAGGTCCCTCAACTATAATTCCCCGGCCATGCCAATTTCCCAAGCCATGACACAGGCTTGACATAGGGGTGGGGCCTTGGCATTGGGGTGAATACTTCAGCAGGTTTGGGCCCCTGGCATGGAGCTAGCTAGTTGGAGACCAGTACTAAATACCTGAAGGATATTCCTGTGTCCATGGGACCAGCTCAAAACACCAGACAGAGTCTCTTTCCAGTCCTAGGCACTAAATGGAATCTCCATAAGGAGATTTCTAGGGGCCCAAAGAGTGTGCCAAGCATGTGATGGAGTCTCATGTGGTCTCAGGGTGCCAGGCAAATCAAGCAGACCTTTACCCAGTGCTGAGTATGAGGCAGAGCTCCAGGGGGCATAGGACTGAGTGGGGCCTCCTGCAGGCCCAGGGTAGCAGGTGAAGACTCATAGAGACTGGGACTTCCTGTGGACACCCAGGCTGCCCAGGACTGGGGCTGGATGTCAGATAATCCTTGGTGGGTCTGGGGCTGGCAGTGGGACAGTGAGCACTGGGTGGGGATTCAAATGATCTTGGGGTTCCAGGCACAACTCAAGGGAACTAGTGTTAGCCCTGTGTGCCAGAGGGAGGTCCTGGTTGGTGTTGGGACCATCTCGAAGCTTGCAGTGGTGAATCAGGTGGGCCTGGGACACTTAGCTGGGACTTTAATGAGCTCAATATACATAGTGACTGCAGGGAAAAGCAGCAGTTGCTGTTCACTTGTTTATCATTTCACTGTCTGAGGTCAAGCAGAAGAGGAGGGAGCGTTCCCTGTCCTTGTTGGGTGCTGGTGAGGATGCTGCAGGGTTTCAGCATTCTCAGGGTTCAGAGAGAGGATGATGGGGTAAAGAGGCTCATGTACCCCGAGTCTACCCTGGGAAGCTAGGCTCTGCCACACTCGTTAGTTCTTTCTGGGGTTTGGAGGAAGTTCTCAAAATGGCCATTCCTGGGATGGGTGAGGCTGAGGGCCCTGCACACTGGCCCTGGTGGACCACTTCCCCTCTTTTTTACTCCTACCCAGATGTTTTGCTCTAAAAGTGTTTTCTTTAAAACTGATTTTCTCTATCAGAGTGTCTCCCCCTTCCCTGCTTCCAGTTAGTTGGGTTACTTGAGTTGATCTCGAATATCTTCCATGTGACTCCTCCCCTATCCAGCCATATTGTTCTTTCTATAGGTTTAATTTTGTAGTTTCTGAGCTCAGTTATAAGCCTATGTCATAAAATCATTTGCACTGTAAAAACTTGCAGGGCTGAACTTTATCACATGTTATGAACAAATCATAAATTCTCCTGTCATTCTTCAGTGGACATTTAGGACATTTCTGAATTTCTTGCTCTTTTGCAAAAATCATGAACATTCTTAGAAGTTTGTGTATTTTTTACTATTTGCTCAGAAAAATGTTTCTAGGCTTGAAATACTGAAGACGTTAAAGCTACTGGTGATTTATCTCTTAGAAGCACTGCCATAGGTAGCCTCTTTCTGCAAGGCATGATGTAATGCCTGGTTACTCTCTTCTCATTGTTATAATTTGATATTTTTTCTAGACTGATGGGGGAAGGTGTTATGTCATTGTTTTATATTTATTTATTTGATAATTAGTAAGGTTCAGGTTTTTCATGGGTGATGGCCAAAACCTCTTCCTAAGAATCATCTGTTTATATCTTTGCCTATTTTTAGGACAGATTGTCATCTTTTTCCCATGCATTTTAACATACTTTCCATTTGTGACATACTTCTTACATTTTTGTAATGACATTTTTGACTTATATTAGAATTTTGACTTATGTTAGTATTTTTATGGAGTCAAACTCCCAACCTTATCCTTTTACGTTTCTTTTCTAGCATTTATGGACTAAAGGCATTTCAAGCTCCTTTCAATCTTCCTGTTGAACTCATGTAATTCATCCAAAATGGACTTTGGTACCAACTAGCCTGGTTGGCATCTACTACGAGAGTCATCTGCTATTGTCACACAACTATATTCGTTTGCCGATAGGAGGCAGCGAGCAATGTCGAGTCCCCCCTGTAATAAGCATCTTGATTACAATCAGTATCTGCAATTTAGATATCAGTTGTCTAACAGGTCTGATTTTAAACTTCAAGTTAGATTAGAAATCATTGTTTTTAGCAGTTCATAGCTGACTTTTGTTTTGTTTTTTTTATAATGGAAAATTTTAAGCAAGAGTGTATTAGAATGAATTTAACATACCTATTACCCAGCACAACACTTATTGACTTAATATGCTTGTATCATCTGTGTCCTTATTCAACTCTGCTATTAAATTTGTCCTATGGAACAAATCATAGACATCATATCATTTCATTTATAACTATTTGGGGATATATTTTCTTTAAAATATAACCATAATTTCATTATCACAACTAAACACTTGAAATGAATTTATCAAATACTCAATCTATGTTCAGGTTGCTCTGAGCCTTTAATGTTTTTAAAGGTTTATTTATTAATTTTTTCTCTCATTTATTCATTGCTATTAAAGCTTTCTTTGGTCTTATTTTCAACTCAAGATCCAAATAATGTCCTTCCGCTTGGCAACTTCTTTGTTCTCTGAAGTGACAAGACGTTCCAGGTTTAGGTGGTACCCTTTCTGCCCTAGATCTGGCATCAACCATTTGTCTGTCTAGGAGTTCTGGGTTTTGTTGGAAATGGTGTTCTAAGATCATAATCTGGTATGTTCACTGTCACTGTTTCTAGGTTTTTCCTAGAGAGCTGCTTCAAATTCAGGACTACAGAGAAATATATATGTATAAATTGGTAATTCACTTGACTTTTTTTCTAGTACATTTGTCTCTTGTGTTTCCACATGGAGAAGCCTGGCTCTTAAGGGAATGGGAAATTATGATAAATTGCATTTATCCAGTTACTCATTTTATCTACCCCACAACACACACATACACTACAGTCTTAGAATAATAGTATGAATGCTATTATGACACATGTGATTACTAAAAGATTTATTTCTGACCAGCATCTTGAAACAAGCTAATTACCCTCTAGGTTAATTTCTAGGACTGTGTCTGTCTGGTCCCCACCTTCGTCTCCATACAGGGTAGCAGGGAAGACGGGATTTTTACTCCCTGGCCAGACTGAGAATTTCATTGCCAAAGGGTAGACTCTGTTTTCTTCTTCACTCTTTCACTGTTGACCTCAGGGAGTCTCAGGCTCCTGCTGGCTCCCCTTTTCTTTTGTAAAAGCCCGTTACCTTCTTTCCACAATCCCCTTAGAGTTGCTGAAACTCAGATTCTAGTTTACAGAAATTAGCAAATGCTTTTAGGCTGACCATGGTTTTGGGGCTAGTCTCACCTTCCTGATTGTCTTACTTCTGTGCAAGCTCAGCTAAATATTTAGAAAGAATCCTGTTCTGTATGAACTGGCATTTCTAGACAGTTGGCCTCTGAACTTCCAGAAGTGAAAATCCCAGCTCATTTTTTCAATCTTTTTTCTTGTTCAATAGTGGCAATATTTAAAGCTCTGTAATTTTTTGTAAGAATGGATCAGGACATATTTAATACAATTTTAGGAGTAGTGCCATATGTGTTTGTTATTTAGGAGACTTTCTTTTTTCTTTGTTTTTGTACTGGGAATTGAACTCAAGACCCCATGCGTGCCAGGCAGGCACTGTGCTACTGAGCTACATCTCCAGCCCTACTTAAGAGAATTTCAATGGCCATTTGCTGGGATTTTAATCTAACTTTTGTAGTTTATTTTCTTTATAAATATATTTTATTAGTGACATTAATTCTATAAACTATTGGGGTTCAATGTGATATTTTCATACATGGTGTAATATATTTTGATCATAACTACTACCTTCCTGTATGACCATCTCCCCTCCCCCTTATTCTGTTCCTCTTGTCTAATGATAGTCTCCCTTCTATCTTTATGTCATCTTTTAGACTCCATATATTAGAGAAAACATGCCGTATTTCTCAAAGTCTGTCTTATTTCACTTACCATGATCTATGTGCCTGTTTTAGTGCCAGTACTATGGTATTTTTGTTACTATTGCCTTACAGTATAATTTGAAATCGAATATTGTGATGTTTCCAGTCTTGCTCTTTTTTTCTTAGGATTTCTGTGGTTATTCTGGGTCTTTTGTGTTTCCATATGCATTTTAGGATAGTTTTTCTAATTCTGTGAAGAATGCCATTGGAACTTTGATGAGGCTTGCATTGCATCATAGGTCACTATTGGCAACATGTCTATTTCAGTATTAATTCTACTGATCCATGAATGTAGGAAGTATTTCCACCTTCCAGTGTCTTACTCAATTTTTTTAAAGACAAAAGAATGGAGACATATAAACCAGAATAACACAAAAACAATACAGGAAATACAAAATTATAGAGAAGATAGTAGGGAATTAGCACTGGATGCTGTATTACATAATGTTATCTTCACATTAACAAATGTGAAGTAACAACTCAGTTATACAGATGATGGTTTGTTCAATTAATCAATTTTCTCCACCCTCATCTCCATTGTTCTACCACCCAATAAGTTGTCTTCCCTCTGATAATAACTGTCATTTTGGTTTATTTACTCCCTGGGGCTCTCATATTGGGAAGAGACATGGCTGCTTCAAATTATGCTGTAACAAACATGGGTGCACACAAATTGCTATGGCAGCAGGTAGAAAATCACTCATCCTCAAAGACAGTAGATAGGCAGGAAACCAGGTTCACTATGGTCAAGCCCCCATTGACAAGCCCTCAAGGCTATCGGGGGTCCAGTCAAGTAGGTGGGGTTACCCAGCGAACCGCGAGGCTTCACCCCAATACAGCGCGTCTGGAGGCCAGGTGAGTCCTCAGGGTCGCCCTGGTGGACTGCCGGGCTCTGCCCTGTGGCCGTGCTGTCAGGGGTCCGGTCAAGTCCACGGGGTCCTCTTACTCAGTTTTTTGAGATAATGTTTTAAACTTTCATTATGTATGTCCTTTACCTCTTAGGTTAGGTTGACTCTTAGGTGTGTGTGTTTTTTTTTAACTATTGTAAATAAAATTATTTTCCTGATTTCTTTCTCAGCTAGTTCATTAC
The DNA here is from genome assembly GCA_004027595.1 of Dinomys branickii. NCBI lineage: Eukaryota > Metazoa > Chordata > Mammalia > Rodentia > Dinomyidae > Dinomys > Dinomys branickii. The sequence goes on from PVLD010011463.1 coordinate 12,195, forward strand.
TAGTGTATAGAAAATCTGTTGGCTTTTAAATGTGTGTCCTGCTACTTTGCTGAATTTATCAGCTCTAAAAGTATTTTGGTGGAGTATTTAGGGTAGTCTTTAAGGTCTTCTAAGTATAGCATCAAATGATCCTCAAATAAGAATAATTTGATTTTTTCCCTTTCTATTTGTATCACTTTTATTTCCTTCTCTTGCCTAATTACTGTAGCTAAAATTTCAAGTACTATACTTAATAGGAGTGTCAAGAGTGGACATCATTACCTTATTCCTGATTTTAGAGGAAATAAAGGGTTTTCCCCCACTCAGAATGATGCTGGTTGTGGGTTTACTGTACGTGGCCTTTGTTATGTTGAGAAGCTATCCTTGTATACCTAGTTTCTTCAGTGCTTTGATCATGAAGCATGTTGAAATTTGTCAAAATTTTTTTCTACATCAGTTGAGATAATTGTGTGACTTTTATCGTTGATTCTATTTATGTGGTCTATTACATTTATTGATTTGCATATACTGAATCATTCTGATATAGGAGAAAGAAACTCCCAACCTGAAAGATACCTGGGAGGAGTTTGTATTTTCTATAATCAAAGAATGAATTTTAGGAACAATGCAGGTTAAGAGCAGAATATAGTTATTGAGGGAAAGAAAGCTTCTGTCCAAGAGAGGAACAGAAGGGGGCCCAAGTGGGTTGCCAAGGACCCTGTCTTCTGTCTTTTCTAGGGATTTTTATAGAGCAAATCCATGGACGTGAGGCAGGTCCAAGGTGGGAAACATGGGAATTTGCAAGGTGAGTATGAGGCGGGACAAAGTTCTGGTCAACCAATAAAATTACAAGCACAATTGCTCAGGTACAATTGATTATATCAGAATCAAATAAGGAAGTGAGGCATGTAGCAAGTGGGCAAGAATGCAGACCAGGGGCTTTTGCTGTAGGGTGCTGAGTTAGTGACTCTTCCTGGCTTTCTCAAGGTGATAAAAGACCTATTTAGAATATTAATCCCTGATGTTTATCCTTAGGGGGAGGTGTGTGGGGGCATTTGTTTTATCTTTTGTCTTGAGGTCTGGCCCTTAGCTGCAGGTGCCTGTCTCCCCCACAGATGCAAGGTATCTCATCTTCGGCACTGGCTCCTTCAGAGGGCAGGTGCCCACAGCAACTCCTTGCATTTCTGGAGTGAAGCCAGAATGTGGTATATGATCCTTTTAATGTATTGTTGATCTTGGTTTGCCAGTTTTTTATTAAGGATATTTGTGTTGCTCTTTATCAAGATATTAGCCTATAGTTTTCTTTTTTAGTTGTAGCTATATCTTGTTTTGGTATCAGGGTGATGTTGGCCTCATAGAATGAGTTTGGAAGAGTTCCTTTTCTAGTTTGTGGAATGGTTGGAGGAGCATTGGTACTAGTTCTTTACAGATTGGTAAAATTCACCCGTGAATCTGCCTGGTCCTGAGTTTCTATTATTGTTTAAACCTTGTTGTGCGTTATTGATCAAGTTAGGCTTTTTTATACCCTCTTTGTTCAATTTTGGTAGGTCATGTGGGTCTAGAAATTTATCCATTTTTTAGATACTCCAGTTAATTATAATATAGGTTTTCAAAATAGTCCCTAATGATCCTTTGCATTTCAGTGGTATCTTGTAACATTCCCCTTTTCATCTCTAAATCTATTGATTTGTGTCTTCACTTTCTATTGGACAGTGTGTTTGTCTTGGTCACTTTTCTCCTGTAGCTAAGACAAAATACTCAACACCCAAAATGAAGGAAGGAAAGGTTTATTTAGTTTACAGTTTGTGGAGGTTTCAGTTCATACTTCACTGGTTGTGAGGCAGAGTGGCACATGGCAGAGGGCAAATGTTCATGGCGGCAGAGCACAGCAAAAGCAACCAGCAAAAGGGAAATGGCGGGCCAGCAGCCTTTCTACCTCTCTTACATTGTAAACAGGCTACCCCCACCCAGGGGGCGTGTAGCACTTACATAATCTCCATGCCCTCCTCTTCCACAGGCTCAGGCTCAGGATGTATACAAAGTAAGCACCCTGGCTTCCTGCTGAGTCACTCAGCCAAACCTCTAGACTCCCCATGTTGACACAATGTATCAACCATAACATATGTGTTCTCTATTGTTGTTCCAATTTACATTTCTCTGATCATTTATTTTTCTGCTCCTTCTCATCCGTCTCCTCCCCTCCCCTCCCCTCCCCTCCCCACTCTCTCCCCCTCCCCTCTTCCCCGCCCCTTCCTTTCCCTTCCCTTCCCTTCCCCTCCCTTTTCTTCCTGTGAGATGTTGTCTGGCTATGTTGCCCAGGTTCTCATTTTTTTTGATGTAGGCTCTCATATCTTCCCCATTAGAACTGGCTTCAGTGTATGTATCCCAGAGATTCTGATATATTGTGCTTCAGTTTTCATTTGATTTTAGGAATTTTTAAATTGTCCTGATTTTTTAATGACCTACTCATGATTCAAAAGTGAACTGTCCAGTCTGCATGTGTTTGTATAGCTTCTCTTGCTGTTTTATCACATTATGATTTGATAAGATGCAAGAAAAAAATTTCAAGATTTTTGTACTTCTTAGAATTTCCTTTGTGTCCTAAAATATGATCTATTTTGGAAAAAGTTCCTTTAGTTGCTAAAAAGTATGTGTATTGTGTAGTTGTTGGATAGAATGTTTTATAACTATCTGTTAAGCTCATTTGATCTATAGCATAGTTTAATTCTGATGTTTCTTTTTTGATATTTTTATCTGATGTCTTATCTGTTGGTGAGAGTTGAGTCTTGGAGTCACCCACTGCTATTGTATTGGGACTGTTCTGTCTCTTTATGTCAAGTAGTGTTTGTTTCATGAAATTGGGCACCTTAATGTTTGATGCATATGTTTTTACAGTTATTATATCTTCTTGATATATTGTTACTTTTATTCATACATAGTACAAGTAATTACTCTGTCTCAATGTTGAAATCCACTCATTAATCCCTCTCATTAATCTTGAAGTCCACTTTGTCAGATATGAACAGAGCTACTCCTGCTTGTTGTCAGATTCTATTTGCATGGAATATTGTTCTCCATCCTTTTACTTTCAGCCTGCATATGTCTTCGTTACTGAGGTGTGTTTCTTGTAGGCAGAAAAGAGTTGGATCTTGTGTTTAATTCAAGCTGCCAGTCTTTGTCTTTTAATTGGAGAACTAAAAGCATTTACAGTCAATCCTATTGAAAGTTATGTACTAAGTTCTATCATTTTGTTTTGTTTCTGTTTGATTTTCCTAATCCCCAATAGCTTGTCTGCTCTTCCCCTTCTGTGTGTAGCATTCCTTTAAGTATATTATGCAGTACTAGCTTAGTGATCATGTATTTCTTTATTTTGTGCTTATCTTGGAAGCTCTTTATTTCTCCTTCAATTCTGAAGGATAGGTTTGATGGATATAGTAATCAGGTTGGCAGTCATTTCTTTCAGGTTCTGAAATATATTCTGTGTGCTCCTCACCTTTAGAATTTCTGCACATAAGCTGCAGTTATTTCAGTGGGTTTGTCTCTACATGTGAGTTGGCACTTCTTTCTTGTATTCAGTATTCTCCTGTTTTCTTGACATTTTAACTACAATGTGATGTAGGTAGGTATTTTTTTTCTGGTCATAACTTTTTGGGATACTGAATTCTTCCTGTACCTGGATGTGCACATCTTTCCTAGGATAGGGGAAGTTTTCTGTTGTTCTTTCACTGAGTAGTTTTTCTGTGCCATTAGTCTGAATCTTGACATTCTTTTCTAGACCAAAAGTTCATAAGTTGGACATTTTAACTGTGTTCTGGAGTTCTTAAATGTTTTATTTATAATTTATTTTTTTTCTTTATTAATGTTTAAGTATAATAATTCATCAGCTTCATGTTCAAGACTTGAAATTCTGTCTTTTGCTTGATTGAGTCCTTTGGTAAGAATTTTCAGTGAATTTTTATTTGACTTGTTGCACTTTTCTCCCATGATTGCTGTTTGGTTCTTTATCAACCTCTACTCTTTTTAGAATTGTTCCTCATATCCTGCATTGTCTTCCTTAATTCATTCATATGTGTATTTGTTTTCTCTTTAAAGTCATTAATCATTAAAGAAATCAGCACTTTGAAGTTTTTGTCCAGTAGTTCATCCACTTCAGTATCTTCATTCAGTTACTAATAAGTTATAAACATTTGGAGGAGCCATGTGGCCATGTCTTTTCATACTTTTTGTTTCTCTATAAGATTGGTGCACTTGAGTGGGCGTAGCTCTCCCACAGTTATGTTAAGATCTTAGTGTCCAGACTCCTTTTGAGTGCTTGTTCCCCAGCTGCTCAAAGAGGAGTAAACAAACTGCATTAATGCTGATGACACAAAGAAAAACTAGTTGTTGATGTATAGTAAATACCAATTAAAAACAATGACTATACCACCATTTACAATAGAAAAGAAAGCAGCAATGAGAATATAGAGTTAACTAAAAAGTTAAAATACAATGATAGTTAAAAAGCAATAATAATAAAGTAATAATAAAAATGGGGTCAGGAAAAGGGAAGAATGAAAGAAATAGAACTTAAAAAAAGAAGATATAAAAAGGAAGAAACTAATAAAGTGAGATGAAACTACAATGAAAGGATTTCAAAAGTAGATGAAATTAGGTAAAAATAATAAGAAAAAAGAATAAACAGATAAAAAGAGAAAAAAGATGAAAAAAAGAAAAAAAAAGTCCAAAGAATTTCTTCACGCCAAGGTGTTCAGATGGGTAGTTTCTTTCCAGTATCTATAGTGTTGGAATCTACCAGGTATGGAGGAAGGATAGCGATTTACAACTGGGGCCTGTTCTGTTTCCAAACCAGAAACTTGCTGTTGGGTTATGAATGCTAAGTCCTGCCCTGCCTTTTGCTGCTAGGTGGAGCCAGTTAATGATATGCTATTTGCCTCTAGGCTGTGTTCACTTCAGAGGCTTCTAGTGTTTGTGTCCTTCTGTACACCCCTAGCCACTGTTATTCCCAAGTAGCTTTGTGGCCTATGGGTAGGTACATTGTCCCCACTCACTCCAAGTGAGGAAAGGAGAGGTGGGGAAAGCAGACAACTGAGTTCTGTGCTGGAATAGGGCAGCAGGGAGAGCCACACAATCTGCTGAACTTAATCCTGACAGTTTCAAACCTAATCCCCTCAGAAAGCCACACACCACAGAGGGCAGGACCACTGTGTCCTCCACATCCTGCGCGCCCAGCTGCTTAAACTTCTCAGGAGGTCTGTGCCTAGCACTGCCCCTCCTCCTGACTATCTGTCACGGCTATCTCACACCTAGTCACTGTGGCAGGGTGTCTCCAGGGATCTTGAAGTGCATTTGCTCTGTGACTTCACTGGAGTAGCTGAGATTCAAACGGTAAGGCTTATCTCAAAATGGTTCCTGGTTATTCCTCTCTCATATACAGTGAGTACTACAGTGGTTTTCTTCTCCAAAACTATCCTGCTGTGTGAAAGGAGTTATTTTCAGAATAAAACCACACATGGGGTCTAAGCTTGTAGTAACTGTGTGTCTTTTCTGGAGTTAGAACTGCTGGAACATTTGTTACTGAGACCCCTGGCCCTCTCTGGGCCCAGCTTGTGTTCACAGAGTCGAGTTTCCCTCACACCAGGGAAGCAGGGATGGTGCTGGAAGCAGACTGGTTCGTTTTTTCTTTTATCTGTGGTACCCTTCTGTTTCTCTGATTTTCAGCTTTCCTGTCACCTCTTCATTTATAGAGCACGTCTCTGTCTCCTCACTGAGTGTCTCTTTTCTAGCTATGCTGATGCCAGGTCATGGGGAAGCTATGAACCGCTGCCTACTCCTACTCTGCCATCTTGTCTCCACCAAGTCCTATTATTGTTGCATTTTGGTTTAATTTATGAAACCCAACATATCTAATTTTATGAAGATTCTGTGGGATGTCTATAAGCAATCTATAATCTTTGTTACAAAATATGAAATATAACTAGTAAAAATAACCTTATTTTTCTCTTGTTCTTTAACTTAAAAACTATTTCCTTTTAGCTCTCCATTAAAGTCCAACTTCTTTTACTTTCTGTTGCAGTTTTTGAAACAGTTCATATAAATGTTATATGTGTAAAATTGTTTCTAAAAACTTAGAACTTGATTCTAAAAGGTAATTAGCTCTCATCTCCTCCATATACTTAGGTGGCCAAGACATTTTTATGACAGAAGAACAGAAGAAATACTATAATGCAATGAAAAAATTAGGAACCAAAAAACCTCTAAAACCCATTCCAAGGCCTCTGGTGAGAACAATTGAATGATTCTAAATATGTAGATCTGATAAGCAATTATGAGATTTCTGCAAAGTCCAAGAACCCAGATACACTCAAGTCCTTAAGAAAATTAGGTGTTCATGTTTATTAGTACCAACTTGGAAAATAACTTCAATTTTTGGTGAATACATAGTAGGTGCTTAGTATATACACTTTGTCAGGACACAAACTTAGCAGGTTGTTGGGATTTAACTAGTTTAAAATGTACTTATATTGTCCCTCACAAGTGTGAAGGCAGTGACTGATGCGAGGGTGAGGCCTTGCATACTCACTTGCACTTCACAAGTCTTTACAGTAACTGTGTATAAGCAGGTGGGGAACCTGCGGGTAAAGCCCCAGATGGTAATCCATTTAGTCTTCGCTGGCCCTGTGGTTTCTGCCACTACTGTACTCTGCTACTGTGCCATAAAACAGCCATAGACAAAGAACAAATCAGTGTGGTTATGGTATTGTACCATTCTGTTTATGGACATAGAAATTTAAATTTCATATAACTTTCACGTGCCACAAAATATATTCTTCTTTTGACTTTTTTCCCTGAACATTTAAACATGTAGAAGCCATTCTGAGATCATGCACGGAATAAAATAAAACTAGGGATTTGGCTGGATTTCAACTGTGGGTCCTAACTTGCTGAGCCCTGCTCTCTACAAATCCAACTTTATCAAGTACAATGGGTCAAGATAGGTACCCAGTGCTGCGCTGTGCCTGAGATCTAACTGGGGAGATGGTGCCATACTCTATACAGGTTAAGAGCACTGATTGTCAAGTGCAGACTGAGCATCCCTCAATCAGAAATTCAAAACGTGAAATTGTTGATCGTTGACCTGATGCCACCAGGGGAAAATTCCACACCTGACCTTATGTAGTAGATCACAAAATGTGCGTGCACTGAGAATATTGTATAAAATTACCTTCAGGCTGAATCTAAGACTTCAAGTCAGCTGTTAGCCCTTTACTCATAACTTTACCTTCCAAGATATTGTATTAACCTCTAAAATCTAAACATTATATTTTAACCTTTGGAACAAAACAGAAATGGCAGTAACACAGGGAGGAAAATCCAGCTGTTCTACCCTGAGTGATGATGCATTTCACTCAAGAAATACAGGAAGGAATCTGGAATCATTTCTCATTTTTCCTGATGCATCCCCACAAGGTAGCTTCATTACTTGGATTAAAAATCACACTGAGGTATAGGAGTCACCGTGCATTCTAACGTGACATGGATTGCTTTCCGATTGCCTCAAGCTTTAGGTGATTTATGGTCCTAATCTCCATTTGTCTAAATGTGAGAATTAACTAAGGTCAACACTTACCTTTCCTAACATTTCTTTTTCCTCTTGTTCTGCCTTCTTGGAGTATCATTTTGCCATCTCTTTGCTGACTTCTCAGATACATTAGCACATAGGAAATGCACTTGACTTTCTGGTGTTTTCTCCTGCCTCCTTGATAAGAGCCTAACACTCCCAGCACAGGGGGTGAAAATTTCCAATGTAAATGTAGTGTCCCCGGTGTATTATTCCTCCCCTCTTTCTTCTCATTGCTCCTGCTCTTCCCAAACAGCAACATTCACTCATGACTTTGAGTCACATCTGTGTCAGTGCCATTGAATCCACTCACATCTTTGTTCCAGTTTCTGTACCACATACATGTGTCTACCTGTTCACGGCCCGAAGATGCTCCTCTGACGCCTCTAAGTCAACATTGTCAGGACAGCCCTCATATCTACTTCCCTGAGAACCCCTGATCCTCTGTTCTTCAGGTGGTTAAATGGATCCACCCACCGGAAACAATAGCCTCAGCCTTGTCTTTCCATAGCTCCCTACATTCAACACTGACTACTCTTACTTCTACTCCACATGAGCTCTTAAACCTACATGCTATATCTTTACTGTCAGCACCACAAAACCATACAGTCTTTTGCATAGATTATCTTAATAGATCCCTGGGAGGTCTTAGGGGTTTATGAGTTCTCTAAATAGAACAGTGAATGCATACTTCGATTAGACAATAATATAAAACAATCCTATATATGTATTGTAAAACAACCAATTCATAGTCCTAAATGCTGTACAATTTAAGTGTCTGAGTCTGTGTTTAAGAACAATTTCCACTCTGTCAAGAATAAAAGTAGTGCTGTACAGCAGTTATATTAAAGAAAATAGTGGAATAATTGAGTCATTTCACTTCACATGATTGATTAGTCATGCAAACTAGAGTTGGAACCTGAACCTGAACCAGAACAACCTCCACACTGCAGGCAGCATGGCTGTCTACACAGAAGCCAATATGCAAGCTCACCATCAGCAGTCATATGATATAATCTGTTTTATTAATCCTTGGATTAGAATCCTATCTGTCTAGCCTATTGTAGCAAGAACTAGAAAATTGAATGCAGGGTTTTGGTTAAGTATAAATTATTTTTCTGAACTGGGAGACAGAGCCTTGGACTTGTTCACTGCTTTTTGTGCAAGTTACTTAAATAAGCAGATATTTTCTGTATTAATATTATTGGAATAAAAATCAGAAATAGATGAAATATAGAGGTTGGGGTTCATATTTTTAGTATTAAATCCAACATGAGCTGTTTTATTTCACCAAAATAACATGCTCTATCACATTAAAGTTATACTACTGGTAAGATTTTTTAATCTATAGTTGGTTTTGAAGTAAAATTAAAACTATAAGCCTAAGCACTTTAATTGAAGCTCCCCGTTTAACTAATTAAATTTAAATGATAATTTAAATGGAAAGGAAGCAAGAAATTTTGCACTTTGAGACAGGTCTGTGTATTTTTCAAGGAACTGCCTTAATTGTAAGAAAGAACAAATCCTGCTGCATGAATGTGCCTCTTAAATGTATGCAATTTCATTATTAAAACTCAAAATAATCAGTGATTTCTTCTTTTTTTCTGTCTCTCTCATTCCTCAGAACAAATGTCAAGGTCTTGTGTTCGACGTAGTCACACACCAGCTCTTTGAGGTCTTCATCATGGGTCTCATTGTCCTAAACATGGTTTGCATGATGGCAGAGACGCGAGACCAATCAGAGCACATGATCTTGGTCCTTGAGCATCTCAACACAGTCTTTGTGGTCATCTTTACAGTAGAATGTCTCATCAAAGTCTTTGCTCTGAGACAATACTATTTCACCAATGGCTGGAACTTATTTGACTGTGTGGTCGTGGTTCTTTCTCTCGTTAGTAAGTAAACTCAGCAGCAGAGGTGCTTTAAACTGGGAAACATAAGTAAACTTGTGTATAGTTTACTATTCACAAGGCAACAAATTAGGCTCAGTATAGTTTGTGAAAAAAAATATGTGCTAATGTCACTCAGGTTGTGAAGAGGCACAGAATATTTTCCATTCCTTTCTGTACACAACTGAAATAGATTTATTCAATAGCAATATACAAAATTAATAAGTCTTAGAAGTTATGTGGTGACATTTGACCTACCTAGGTAAGTCAATCAAAGTTCCACTTTTCCTGTGCAACTCTGAGCCCTAATGAACATTTTTATAGGCTTAAGGGTTTGGTATTTGGTATCCATGATTTTATTTTGTTCAAAGTCCACATGGATTCCAGATCACAATTACTGGGCTTCCCTCCCTCCTATACAGGCCCATGGCCTACTAAGATTGGGCTTCCAAAAGGGTCAATACAAACAAGCAGTGCTTTCTCTTTGTTCTGAATCCCATGCTCATTTCAAACACAGTGTAAACTATACTTGTGTCCACTGCCTTGAACTCATTCATCAACCAGCCTCATCCTACAATCTCTACATTTCCCCTAACCGTATATAGGTTACCTAACCTGGGTGGCTTGTGGAGTAAGAATAGAGAAGAAAGAGTATTATTGCCATGTCCCTGTATGTGTGTGTGTGTGTGTGTGTGCGCGCGCCCGCGCGCGCACCCGCGCACGCACACATCCTGGGTGTCAAATCCAGGACATTGTACATATTAAACATAAACTCTACCACTGAGCTATATCCCCAGTACCTGCCATATACACTTTTTTATATAAAATACACACACAACAATCAAAAGCATTGGAATTTACTTTGGATTTTTTTGAAGTCTAATTTTAGCTAAACCATTAATTTGACTTTTTATAATTATGTAAAGCTGCTCAGGAGCCCTTCTCATGGTTCAAAAAGCAGCAAAGGCAAGGAAAACTGATTTCACAAGTGGATACTTGTACGCAGTCTCAGAAAGTCTGCATGGAACAGACACATTTGATCAAAATATTGTGGTTCCTCATGCTACTGCAGCAGTGCAGATGTGTCAGAGATCAAAAGAGGGCTGCAGTCCATAGTCTGTTCTGGTTTCTATACCATGGAGTTTATGTAGCTAGTTTAGCAACAGATCTTCCCACATGTTCACAGCAGCTAAACCTTAATCTTTCTGGTCAGTCCAATCAGATGTTCTGGTGAAGCTGGCAGCAACAACAGAAGTCAAAAAATGAATCAGTAGGCAGCTGCAACAGAAGTCAGTAGGATGAGTCTGGGGCAGCCCTGCTGGGCGCTCAAAGATCTCTTTCTCTAATAGGCAAACAGGTTCCTTCACTCCACCACACCTCTCAGGCCTTACCAGGTATTGTGCAGTTTATGGAAGCATCTTACAGCTATCCTCTGAACAGCTGCTAGACCACTGCATTTACACATATGGTATAGCATTTGCACTGAGGGAGGAGAAAATCCAAACATTAAGCTGAACGTTACCAGAATGAGCAAGAGTTTATTTATTTATTTATTTTTTTATGAGCAAGAGTTTATGTCCCTTTGCCAGCACATCTGCCATCTAGCTTTGATGTTCTTCTCAGCCCTTACCTAAGCCTCTAGAATAATATATTGTAAAAGTATGGGTTGAAGTGAACTTCTATCTATAGGAGTTAACAATCCAGTTGAGGTATTAAAATTCACTTATTTAAAGTGTCAGAAAAGATAGGGAAATTAATTGAGCACAGCTTAGAGATGAACAGAGTTTTGTGGGCTTCATTAGTGAAAAAAGTATCTGAGAAGATACCACGCCTTAACGATGGATGTTGCTCAATTGGCACTTAATACATTTCAAAGCATGCTAGGGTTGACTGCCCAGAGAACGAATGAGTTAAACTTTGGCGCAATTGGGCCACCACTGAGGTCTATCAGCCACAGTTCTCTTGTGTCATTAGGTGACAGCAGAAGCATTTTCACTGTCTGTGACCCCTAATGACCTTAGAGGACCCTCAGAACAAGAACAAAGTCATGTGTACACAAGCAAGCATGCCCCAGCCATTCTATGTTTGGGCCAAATGCAAGTTACTTTAAGTCCTTGTATCACTTGGCTGTAGAGAGGGCAAAAATAATACATTTTAGGCCAAGTATTCAGCTGTTTGCCCAAAGCCCTGCTGGAAATGATGCCATTTCTGGGGTGTCCACAAAGATAGACAGTATCTCTCAATGTCATGTCTTAAGCTTTGTGAGACTGAACTCAGAAGTTCTTGGAGCAAGTTTATTGACAAATGTGAGATTCATAAGCAGCTTTAGCCTAAAGACAAACATCCCAATACCACAACCTTCCCCCATCCTACACAGGTGGTGGCCCTGTCATCAGGTAAGCTTCCTTACCTGTAGCAGGGTTTTATGCAAATTTCTCTATAGAAATAAAGAGCAGGTCCCTTTTAAGGAACTCTGCAATTAAGGATTCCACAGTTTCAACTGGCAACACAGGCTCAAGCCATCCACTAAATAACAAAAATTTCTCCTTACACACTAATCTAAAAGACTCAAAGTATAGCTCATCTATTTACCTTTTTATATGGAAAGCTACTGCATTTATTACTCCATGAGTGGCTTTTTAAAAATCCAACATAGATAATATACTTTAAATAAGTGAGTTAATTTGAAAAATAGCCATTCCTAAACTGCATTCCTTTCCTTGTTTGTCGTCAGTATTTTATGCATTCTATCCTATCTAAGGCTGAAAATTATTTTTCGAGTTAAGGCACTGATAGATATTTTCCCTGATATTAGTACAAAAATTCTTCATGTTGTATACAAATTACCAAGTATTAATAAAATGTTGGCTCTACTGTGACTCTGAGGCAAAAGATGGACTGGGTTTGGAACCAGTGTGCCTAATGGAAATTCATTTACTCTTCCTCTCCAGGTACAATGGTGACCTTACTGTCAAAAAATGCAGTCATTCCTTTTCCTCCAATACTGCTCAGAATTATCCGCTTGGCTCGAATTGGCCGAATCCTGAGACTTGTTCGGGCAGCGCGAGGAATTAGGACTCTCCTTTTTGCTCTGATGATGTCCCTTCCCTCTCTATTCAACATTGGTCTTCTACTCTTTTTGGTTATGTTTATTTATGCCATTTTTGGTATGAACTGTTTCTCTGGAATGGAGGCTAAAGGTGGAATTGATGACATATTCAACTTCGATACCTTCACCGGCAGCATGCTCTGTCTCTTCCAGGTAACCACATCAGCAGGCTGGGACTCTCTCCTTGACCCCATGCTGGAGTCTCCCACCTCAGAGAGACCCTACTTCCCCGGCACAGCCATAGCGTACTTCGTCAGTTATGTCATCATCTCTTTTCTCATTGTTGTCAACATGTACATTGCCGTGATTCTAGAGAACTTCAGTGTAGCCACTGAGGAAAGTGAGGAGCCACTGGGTGAAGATGACTTTGAAATATTCTATGAAGTCTGGGAGAAGTTTGACCCCGAAGCAACGCAGTTTATCAACTATTCTTCCCTTTCTGATTTTGCTGATGCCTTGCCTGAGCCTTTGCGTGTGGCAAAACCAAATAAATTCCAATTTCTGGTAATGGACTTGCCCATGGTAAGTGGAGATCGCCTCCACTGCATGGATATTCTCTTTGCTTTCACCACCAGGGTCCTTGGTGATTCCAGTGGCCTGGATACTATGAAAGCAATGATGGAGGAGAAGTTCATGGAAGCCAATCCTTTCAAGAAGTTATATGAACCCATAGTCACCACCACCAAGAGAAAGGCAGAGGAAACAGGTGCCGCTGTTATTCAGAAGGCCTTTCGAAAGTACATGTTGAAGACAACCAAGTGTGCTGTGGACAGCAGGCCTCCTTCACCACCCCAGACACTCTGCAATGGAGACCTGTCCGGCTCTGAGGTGGCCAAGCTCAAGGTTCATTATGACTGAACCCCTTATCTCCAGCCTACCTCAGAGCCTTACACCCCTCACCTCGGAGCTCCAGAGGTCCATAGTTCAGGGTGTGAACAAGCAAAGAACTCACTCAACTAGCCATTTATTTTCTCTGGCCAAAAGAAGTGAGGTTTCGGTATTCATGTTAATTCTTGCAAAGATTTAAGATAAGGCTGCCTATTAACCACCGGTACTGTTTAATAAGGAAGGAGATGTAAGAAGAGGCTGCAGAGGACATCTATGTTCATGTTAGGGTTGGAATATACATCAAATTATGTAAAAATAGAACAATAAAAAACAGCAAATCATATTAAAATTTAAATGGTGTTCCTGTACATTTTTAGGTACAATACCCAATACCTTTGTTTAATGTTTTCCTGATGCAAGTATGTAGTTTGTCACATGTAGGTTTTTTGCATGCCAAGTGAAAATTGAAAACCTGCTAATAAAGGAACAGCTCATTACACACACACACACACATATATATATATATATGTATACACATACATGTCTAAATATATGTGTGTATATATATCAACATTAAATTCTTTGTCTCTCAAAACTAAAGGCACATTCTTGACATGTCAATCACCACCCTGCCTTTTACAAGGTACAGTCTGTTATATAATAAATGAATAAATAAATAAACTTATAGTTTACATGTCATTGAGGTGGTACATTAATTTGTTGTTTCCATTGTTTGGTGATATTGGAGATTGAACCCAGAGTCTTTGCCCTGAGTTATATCTTCAGCTCTTTTAAATTTTTTTATTTTGAGACAGGGTCCTACTAAGTCACTAAGTGGCCCAGACTTGGCTTAAACTTTCGATCCTCCTGCCTCAGCCTTCTAGAATGCTCAAGTGACAGATGTATACCACTGCACCCTGTTAGCACATTAATATTTTCCTCTTGCTTTGTAGTTGTGTGAGTAGTAGTTCAATGTCATTCTTCGGCATTAAAGACTAGTGCCCGCTGTCTGTCTGGTAAGTGTTCAGTACTGACTAGTCAGGTGCAGTAGACTGTCCTTGGCATTCTGATTTCTATGATGTGAGTACTCCCACTATGACTTGTCTCATGAGGGGACTGGATGTGGAACCAGGAGGAGTTTTGCATGCTATATTCTTGATAGCAGGTTCCTGGAACCAGTGAAGAACCTCCACTTGACTCTGGTTAAAAATTCAGCAATGGGTACCTTGCATGGAGAAAGCACCACTTAGCAACATGTGGGTTATAAACCTGAGGAGTCACAAGACATAATGGCTAGCCAGTAACTTTAACAATCTGAAAGCCCTACACTCAATTTTGACTGAATGTCTGCATAAACTGCAGCTCAGAGAACAACCCAGGTCTTATCATGAGGGTGCAGCCAGGAACAATCCAGAACTTCCATGAATGTTAGAGACCCCCCCCATGCATTAAATGAGGAATTAGACTTTCAGTCCCCAAAGTGCCTGGATTTGATACTCCAGGTATAGAGGACAAATTCACAGGAATAGCCCTGGAATGCTGTACTCTGACAGGTGAGAAGAATGGATGTGTCTGTAAAGTGGATGTGAGTGTCAGCAGCCTGGGGTCTGAGGCCCAAGCCTCCAAGCTGCAACACAGCTGGAAGGACAGTTCCAGACTCTGTGATGAACTGAAGATTATTTTAAATGACTGACCATATCCAGACCTCAGTTTTGTGAATGCTATAGGCAGCTGTGTGCCCTGGAGCACTGATTTAAAAATAGTAATAACATCATTGTCTAATATTTATCTAGCAGCTACTATGCATCAGGCACCGGCTGAGCATTTGTGCTAAGTAATTTCATTTGAACATGTAGAAAGCCAGTAAGTATAAAGTACACCTCCTTCAAAATTGAGAAGACTGAGGTTCAGAGAGGTTGAGCAATTTGCACACACTATACAGCTTTGTGCCCTGCTGAGGATGAGGGGTTAGGCAGGATCAGGACACCTTTGGGATGAACTGCAGGGCTCTGTGCAGGACTGCGAGGGCCACTGCGTCTAAAGTCACAGCCAAGTTCTCCCTGAGGTGTGGGAGTGACCGGTGGCTTTCTTAAATGGTGCCTCTGGTTGTGATTGCTGAGAATTCTATACGTCCTCACCGAGTTCTCTTGGAGAGATGACTGACTGGTCATCATTCTGATATGAGTACCTCTTTACTAGAGGTGGAAGAGGATCTGGAAGGATGTGATCTTGCTCACTCCAGACTGATACTCACGGATGTGGGTGTGATCTGCTTGGTGCAGAAGCTCCAGCTGTTCTCATGTACATCTGTCCACTCCCACATGGTTTCATTTCACCAAGACTGGATTCCCGGAGCCACCTCCTGGGCAGTGCACAGCTTCTGCTTGAGGCTGAATTACACTTCCTTCACTAGATGGCAGCAAATATCTAAAGCGTTCTTTTGTAAGAACTGCACAGCAGTCTGTGCGAGCCCGGTGCTTGGAGAGCCAAGGCATGAAGCAGTGAATTATTTAAACCCTGGGTGAGTGTCAGAAAGCTCACCCTCCAAAGAGATACCTCTCACTGTGCAAATGCCCAGGATACCCCAAGAGGCGGCAATTTGGTCTGGGTTTAGTTTTCTGTGGCTGCACTGATAACGTGGTAAATAGAGGCTCTAAAGGCACAGGAAGCCAGGCCCCTATCCTGAATCCTCTTCTCCAGGTAATTTAGGCCCTTCTCAATTTCATCAACAGTCATGTTTCTGAGGACCAAGGGAGTACACTGTGTTAGTTACTTTCCTCTTGTTGCTGAAACAAAATACCTAACACCCAAAATTAAAGGGAGAAATGGTTTATTTAGTTCACAGTGTGTAGATGTTTCAGTCCATATTTGGCTGGCTCCAAGGCAGGGTGGCTTGGCAGGAGGGAATTTCAGAGGAGAACCAGTTCATGGCAGGCAAAAGACAGCAAAAGCAAACAAGCAAGCAAGGGACAAGACAAGCCGCTTTCTGTCCCTTATATTGTATCCAGGCTATGAGGATTAGGGCGGTGCCAAACCAATCAGTGAACTGACTTAGTATTCACCCTGCCTTAATCCCAGCACCCTTAACCCTAGCATTGCACCGTGAATCAATCACACACTCTAGATTCAGCCATGTGAAAAGGCCCCACCTCTGACCACATGAGGCTTTGGGGGGACATCTAGACACAACCATAACATATGGCATGGGTAATGGTGGCTCACCAGTGGTCCTTAACCTCAAGAGGAAATGTACTAATTAGGAAGACTCAGACAAGTGTTCACATGATGACAGAACATTGTAACAAGTGCCACAAACCAGAGACAGACCTCTGTTCTGGGGATGTGAATGGAAGAAGGTCCATGAGAGAGAGACATCTGAGATGAGCTTAATGGAGACACTGGAGTTTTACAGGTAGCTGTGGTCTTGTAGGGTGACTGAAATAAAGGAGTAGAAAGTATAAGGAAGGTCAGTTACCCAACTGACCGGAGTAGCATAGACTGTGGGTGTCAGCAAACAGATCTTAGAAAGAGGTTGTTTGTGGACACCTCAAATGCCAACTTAGGGAGTTATGAAAACCTAGAATTTATTGAGACTTACTCTGAGTCAGGTAGACCTTCACCAGCATTAGCTCACTGAATCTTCACAAAAACTCTGCTAGGTAGAAATTATGTTTAACCTGCACTATGCAGGTGAGGAAAACTGAGACTTGTAAAGGAAATCAAGGCCACACAGCCAAGCTGGCCACCAGTGTTCAGACACAAGCATGTGGCTCAAGACCTCAAGCCATCCACTGTGATATCTCCCTGCCCCACAGACCAAAGGGACATAGTTGAGGCTTAAGGGAGGGTCTGTCTGGCAGTGCCTGTGAACCTCTAGACATCAGTTTTTTCTCTTCATGGGGAGACACCGACAGATGTTTTACTGGGGAGGAAAGGTGCAGGACAGGGCATGCAGGGTGGAAATGTAGAGACAGAGGCCATCCTGTTGCCCTGGTGAAGAAGCACTGAGCCAGGAAAGACATGAGGCAGTGCAGTGTGACCATAAGATGCTTATTCCACCTGACCTGCTGTGGAGGGAGAGCCTCGGGCACCTCAGAATTTTTTGGTCAGTGTGATAAGATAGGAGGCAGAGCAAGTTACCAAGTTAATGAGTAAACATGTTATTCCTTTGCTTCTGTTTGTTTATTTGCGTGGCTAAGGAGGAGGAAAACCCAAAAACGAATTCAGTGTTCAGTACTTTCAAGGTTTAAGACGACAGATCTACATGACAATCTCTAGGAAGGCCTGGAAATTGAGGACAGTGAGTGGACAGGCATCCTCATCACAAGGACGACACCTGAACCCCTAGGAGTGGTGGAATTCCTAGGAGGAGAGAGCACAGGTCTCAGAGGCTGAGGACTTGCCCTGATGAAGTGAGACAGTTCAGGGCAAGGTGCAGGAAGGTCAGTAAAGTAAACACTACAGTGTAGAGGATGGACACAAAACAGGTTTCGCTGGAGAAAGTCACAGCCCACAAGATGAGCTATAGAGTGCAATGTCTTTATCTCTACCCTCATTAAGCAGTGTGGAGGAACCAGGATGTGCCATGGTTGTTTCCAGATAGGATCCTGCTCCCGTCCTGCTCTATCCTTTTTATAGGACAAGGGTGAGAGCTTGTCTTACTGATAAACAGTCAGGCTCAGGATCTGCCTGTGCTGGGGAATAGTCCTGCAATGTCATCTACTGACACCTAATGCCCCTGAGGAAGTTGAAATACTGTACAGCTCCCCTGCTCACAGAGCAGGAACCACTGGGCCCAGAGAACTTGTTGCCTGGCAACTGAGAAAGAACCTCCAGGGCCATTCAGTGGGCACTCGTTTCCCTCCATACACGAGGAATAATCAGGGAGACAGAAACAAGCGCTAGAATTTATTGAGCATTTATTCTGTACCAGGTAGTCCTTCACCAGCATTAGCTCACTGAATCTTCAGAAAAACTCCATTGAGTAGAAATTATGTTTAACCTGCACTATGCAGGTGCGGAAACTGAGACTTGTAAAGGGAATCGGAGGCTTATTCAAGGCCACACAGCCAACCTGGCCACCAGTGTTCAGACACAAGCATGTGGCTCGAGACCTCAAGTCATCCATTGTGATACCTCCCTGCCCCCCAGACCAAAGGAACAGCATAGTTGAAGGTTAATGGAGGGTGTAGTGTTTGCCTGGAAGTGCTTGTGAACCTCTAGACATCAATTTCTTCTCTTTAGACATAATGGTATGTTTTCAAAGTTCTTTTTACAGTATGGGAACCTGCACGGAGGAGAGGCTGCGTTCCCTCTCGTATTTAATGTACTCATTCTCTGTCAGTGTATTTGGCTCCCGGATATTTTGACATAGTTTTTATCCTTTTACTATTCTTTCTCTCCCTTTTCCAACTCTGGTTAATCTACTTCTCTAAAACCAGGTTCCCAGAGGTAATATACTTCTATGAATGTAGATTCAAGTGGCTGGTCACACAGTGCTGGTGCAAGAGGCATCCTGGGTATACGAACATATCTTTCCTTCACCTCCATCAGTGCTCCAACTCAAGCAGCTCTGAATGAGCACAAAGGTTAAATTTGAAAAGTGTCCCCGCTGTGCCAACAAAGTGTCAAGTCCCCTTACTCCCTCTTCATACTCTAGTGGCTCTTTCTATATTTAAAAATCATCTATTGAATCAAATCACACTGGTAACTCATACTGTATTTATTCGTGAGCACTAATCAGATTTCCAAATAGTCTTTTCCATAAATCAATAGTTTAAAGTGTAATACTTGACAAATATTTCTTTGGATACAAATAGAAGTTTCAGGAAGGTTCTGGATCACCCATTTTAGCAGTGAAGTTGGGAAGGAAAGATGTCTACTAAATCTTGAGAGGGTAGCAGAGCATAAAGTGATGGCCCACCTCTCTAGGAAGACAGACCCTGCAAAGAAAATGTCACTTAAAATGTCATGCCCGGAGCTGGGAGTGACTACTTTGGTTTGGGGTAGGAATACAAAGGCCATGGGAAACTGGAACAAAACTACTGGGCGACTTGATCTGTTTGCTATTTATACAACTCAACAGGAATAAAATACACATTCTATTAAAGTACATGTAGAATATTTCCCAAAATGAGGCTAAGAAATTTTTAATAAATTTAAAATATTCAAGTCCTAAAGTACATTATTAGATCATATTGAATTAGAAATCAACAACAGAAAGACATTTGGGGGATCACTAAAATTGTGGAAATAAAAAGTAACAACCCCCAAGTTCTTTAACTCATAAGTTAAAGAAGAAATCAAAAAGTACTTTGAACTAAAGAATAAAAATGCAACATATGAAAATGTGTAGGGTACAGCTAAAGCAGTAGCTGGAGGGAAATGTATAGCTTTAAACTGGTAAGTCAAATAAAGTTACCAAATCATCAGCTTCCATCATAAGCTGGAAAAGAAATAGAGTAAATTCAACCTCAAGTGAGCAGAAAAAATTAAATAATAAGGATAAGAAAAATTAATAAAATATAGATCAGGAAAATAATAGAGAAAGCCAAAAGCTGTGATAAACCTTTAGCTAGAAAAAAAGATGAATGATCAGTATCAAAACCAGAGCAGTGGCATCACCACAGACTCTGCAGAGTGTAGCATAATGAGATGATCACCATTTTTTCTGGATAAGATTCACAGCTTAGATGAAGTAGAAAAATTCCTTAAAAGACACCAACTAACCACACTGGAGAAGAAATGATTATTTAGATAGTGCTGTATCTGTTTAAAAAATTGAATGTATAGCCAAAGCCCTTACCACAAAGAAAACTTCAGGCTTCAGATGATGAATTATATCAGACACTGAGAACAAAAATAGAATTCTGGTTCTACACAAACTTCCAGAGAATTAAAGAGGTAGAAATATTTTCAGTTCCTTCTAGGAGGCCAGCATTACCCTGATATGAGAACCAGACAAAGACATTTCAGTGAAAGAAAACTACAAACCAATATACTTCATGAATATAGATTTGAAATGTTTTGACAAAATTTTAGCAAATCCAATCCATAAATACATTTCTTTTTTATTTTTTTAATTTTTTTGTCTTTTTGAGACAGGGTCTCACTATACAGTTCAGGCTGACCTTGAGTTCACTTTGTAGACCAAGCTGGTCTCGAACTCGCAATGATCCTCCTGCCTCAGCCTCCTGAGTGCTGGTATTACAGGTGTATGTCACCATGCTTAGCTCCAGAAATACATTTTTAAATGCATCAAACTGATTATATTTATCACACGAATGGATGGTTGCACTAACACTGAAAGTCAGTCGGAGTCCTCCAGCCTACGGATGAGCTAAATAAAAGAGAAAAACCATGTGATCCAAAAAAGCCATTTATCAAAATTTAACATCCACTTCTGATTTTTTAAACAAGCTCTAAACTCTTGGTAACTTCAGCATGAGGAAAAAACCTATTAACATGATGAAAGGCCTGTGATCAGTGAGCACCAATTACGTGATAGGGTACGTTCCCCTTCAGTTCAGGCGCCAGGCGGGGAAGTCTGCTCACGTCATTGCACACACCCTTATACAGGAAATCACAGCCAAAGCAATAAGTCAATAAAGAGTGAAAGGCATACAGATGGGTTTGAAAAGAAGTAGTGCTGTCTTTGTTTGCAAATGTCATAACTGAATATGTAGATAATCCTACGCCAGCTACAAAGAAAAGTGAAGTTAGCAAGGTAATGGTATGCAATTGTATTTCTATACACTAGCAAATAACAACTATAAATTAATTTAAAATACTGTTAACAATCATGTGAAAAATAGAGATAAACATGACAACACAAGCCCAAGACCTATGTACTGAAAAGTATGAAATACTTCCAAGGGAAACCTGAGCACATCTAAACAAAGAAGACTGTGCCATGGCCATGGGTCAGAAGCCTCGGTATTGTTAAGATACCTGTTTTTCCCAAAAGCAATCCCAATCAAAGTTCTTGCAGGTTTTTGTAGAAATTAACAAATTGATTCTAAAATTTATATGAATAGGCAGCCAAGAATAGCAAAAAAAAAAAAAAACTGTGAAAAAGAACAAAATTGAAAAGATTTAACACTGCCTTATTTCAAGAATTATTATACAGCTACAGTAACAAGACAATGTGTTATTTATTGGCATAAGCAGAGATAAATAGCCCAATGAAACAGAATTCAGAAATAGACCCATGCATATATATTCACTTGATATTTAACAAAGATGTCAAGGTAATTCAATATGGAAAGAACTCTCTTCCTTAAAACAGTGGTTTTAGCATAATTCACTATCCATATACCACACATATATACAAAACTCAGTTCAAAATGGGTTGTAAGCCTAACTCTGAGCTAAACTATAAAATTTGTGTAAGAAAACATAGGAGAAGATCTTAGTGATTTTGAACTAGCAAAGATTTCTTAAATGCAACACATAAGGCATTAATTTTTGAAGGAAAAATCAATATGCTGTATTTCATCCAAATAACAAAAGAAAAAGAAAGAAAATTGACTGCACGCCAAGTTTTTTTTATATTCTTTTTATTTTATTATTTTTTATTTTAAAGAGAGAGGAAAAAATAAAAATGATACAGAATTTCAAAACAAGGTGGTAGGAAATTAACAGTGGTTAATTTGCATATTGTTATCTTCAAAGCAGTTGCTGCTGGTAATCGGTACACACCAAGTTTTGATGAGGATGTGGAGCAACTGGAACTGCCATGCATTGGTGTTGGGTGTGTAAAAGACGCAGCCACTGTGGAGAATAGTTTCCTTATTTTCTGGACAGTTAAATCTACACCTGCCAAGCACACACTGCAGCCAATCCACTACTAGATATTCACCCAATAGAAGTGAAGACACACACACACACAAAGAGTTGTATGTGACTGTTAATAGAAGCTTTATTTTTAATAGCCCAAACCTGCAAACAACAAAAAAACAACCATTCACCAACAAGTGAATGGATCAGAAAATTGTAGATATTCATCCAGTACCACCCTCTCAGGTCACATGGAGGAGTGAACTATTGATACGCAAAATGCCATGAATGACCCTCAAAAGAATTGGCCTAAGTGACAGCAACCGAGAGAAAAACAAGTATACAATGGATGCTTCTATTTATATATAATTCTAAAAAACGTAAACTAGAATTGACCTGGGGATGGGGCAGGGTTGATAAGAAAGATAAAACATCCCTGTAAGGAGACATTGGGGAAGAATGAACATGTGCACTATTTTAATTGTGATGATAGTTTCACAAGTGAAGAACATATGTCAAAATTTATGAGATGTGCAGTTCACGGCATATCACCTTCAACAAGCCTGTAAAAAATCCAACCTTGAAGGTTTAGGGGTCTACATGGGGCCTCTCTGAGTGCGTGGTTTCCTCATTTGAGCCCTGAAGTCTGAAGGGAAGGCTGCTGGTCTTCCAGGGGTGACTGCTAAGCCTTGCCTATCTGTGAGACACAGCAAGCAACTGGTGACAGCCTCCCAGAGGATGGGGAGTGGCTGCCTCAGTACTGGGAAAGAAGCCTTGACGCGAGAATTATGGTAACTCCATGAAAGGAAATGACAAAGCTCAGATGACCTGATATCATCTGGTCCGACTCCTCATTATGCAGCTAAAATCCTGGTGCCTCAGTTTGGTGGGTAGCACAGCAAACAAGGCGCTGATGGACAGTGAACAGGCATGGTCAGGGAGGGGTGTGCTGTACAGGCAGGGACTGTGCTGTCACTTGCCCCTTACCCTGCAATAATCACTCACTGCGTAACTGGCTGCTTAAAAGTTTTCAGGTGGTGGTCTCAGTCCCTCCTCTGCCACCCCCTCTCAGGAGTCAGTGAGGACCACTCAGCCATGCCATGCTGCATCCCAGCCTGTGTCCTCTCTCTCCTGAGATAGCACCTTCTTTTGCCTCCCAGGAGAAGGCTCCATCCTGCAGCTGGAGAGTGGGCTTTCCGCACCCTTGAGGCTCCCCCAGGAGGCAGGAAAAGCCAGGCTCTTTGTCTCTCCCTGTAGACTGTCTGAGCTCATTCTGGTAAAAGTTTAATGCCTAAAAGTCAATTACACTTAAGAACGCTCTGATGAGCCCAAGAGTGGCTTTTTCTCAGAGTCACTGGGGCCTGCAGCTAGCATCGCACCCCTGCCCCGGCTGCTGAGAAACCCTCGCTGCCTTCCCTCAGGGGGGCTGGGGGGGGCGCATCACCGCTCTCCCCTCAATCTGCCACTTGTGCTCGAGCAAAGCCATAATTCTCTGGGCCTGATTTTGACATTAATGAGAAGGAAGGGCTGGCTGCGCCGCTCTCGGAGGTGCACGCCTGTGCCGCTCCTCCTCCTGAGCCCTCACCTCCGGTGGGCAAGTCCAGAGCAGGGCATACACCCGGGGTCCAAGGAAGGTAAGGAAATGGTGGTCAGCAAACATTCCAAAGACCAAGGGTGTTGGAAAGGAGAGAGAAATTCTGGATGGCTTTCTGTTCATTTAGAGAGTAAACACATTTGAATCAGCATGCAAAGTCCAGGCTATAGTGACCTGGCCACCTTCCTTGTGTGGTGTCCAACTCTGCCTGCCATCGCAGACCTTTCATCACTCAGCCAGATGTGCCACAGTTGGCTTCAGACCCCGGGTAAATAGCGCAGGCAGAGCCCTGAAGGAAAAGCGCGAGGGCACCTGGCTCTCCTTACCCAGGCCACGATGGTCATTTCAGCTCTGAGTCCCCCACTCGTTACTTTCCATTCAGGCACTGCTGGGCCCTGGGGCTTCTTGCCCCCACATGCTCCTCACACCAACTCCTCCCTCGGAAATGCTTGCCCCTTCTTGCTCCCGCGCCTTCTCTGGCCTTGTTCTTGGAAAATTTCTCTGCCTAACTTTATTCCAGTGAATTGTGCGAGGCAGGGGGATGGAATGGAAGATGTTTGATATCCAACAGCTGCTGGTGTGTCTCTTCCCTTGATCCATCGCATGAAGATCCAGGAACCTGGAGAGGCAGAGCCCAGGGGTTGAGAAGGGACCAGGGCTGAGGGTGGAGAAGGGCGAGTAGGAGAAAAGAAGTGCAGGGGAAGCAGGCAGGGAGCCACATGGCAAAATACAATTTTCAGGCCTGAGTTAGACCCCAGTCAATCAAGAGAGCTGTCTCCCAGGATTCCACTTACCCTGCAGCGAACGCCACCTAACTTATCACATGAAATCAAGGCGTCTGCCAGAGAGAGCCGGGACAGGTTGAGTTCCTGGACTGGCAGTCTTGTGTGGCCAATTTGACACTATATTCTCAGAGGTTTCCCTCAAGGCACCAAATTCCTGCTCTCAGCCTGTGGGGCTGTTCCCGCTCTGAGAAGCCACGCGCTGCAGTGCCTGGCCCCATGGAACAGCCCCTGCCGGGAGGCTCCACATCCTCCCTCACAGGCAGGGCTCTTTCCTCCCTGCAGTTGGCAGCAGCAGCCAGGCATTACCCCCACGGCAGCCTCCGGGTGCCCTCTGTGAGTCACTTCCTGTTATTCTCCACTGAGAAGTCCTGCCATTCTTTAGAGCAAAATTTGACATTTTTGCAAGACTAACTTACGGGGCCTTTTGGTCAAGAAAAAAAATGAAGATCCTTTCTTTTATATTTACAAAGCCATTAATTGGCTTCTTTATAAAATTAGACTCCATTATAAACTCAATTGGAGTGGGAGCATAGCTTTATTTAGTCCAAAATACCAACCAGTTTTAAAGGGTTCTTTTTAACAACCAAATGCTTCATGCAAGGAGTCTGTGAGGGGGCTCCAGGCCCTTCTGCCCAGGAGCACAGGGTGCTGTCTTAGTGGCCTGGCTGGGGCCACCTGAGTCCTGCCTGCAGTGCCTGCTTTAGCCCCAGGTGCCATCAGCAGCACAGAAGTACAAATAAGGAATCCTCAGGCCTGACCCCAACTCTAGACCAAGCCCGGGGCCTGTGGAGCCCAACGCACTCTGCCTGTGAGCCTGGGCTCTGCCAGTGGCTGAGCTTTCAAAGGGAGTTTATCTCTGC
Organism: Dinomys branickii; assembly: GCA_004027595.1. NCBI lineage: Eukaryota > Metazoa > Chordata > Mammalia > Rodentia > Dinomyidae > Dinomys > Dinomys branickii. The sequence continues at coordinate 37,635 of PVLD010011463.1, forward strand.
CCAAACTGCCTGGAGGGGCTGCAGGAATGAGTCACGGCCAGCGTCCACCTCTGTGCTGAGAACCTGGGACCAGTTACCTGAGTTGCGCCTATGTCTCACGCTTGGAGGGACGCAGGGCATGGAGTGCAGGTTTCTCTAACTTCAGGTACCTCAGCAGTGAGCCTGCGAAACGCCAACTGCAGGGTGGGGGCCAAGGTTGTGTTTCTGATGAGGTCTCAGAGCCCCCTGCACCCTGCAGGAGCGCAGTGGGAAGGATGCCCTGGGCAGGCTGGGGGAGGCTCAGTGTGCTCATCCATCTCTGGCCCCTGGGCTCCCGAGGCCAGACTCGCGCCTGTGGGAAAGTGCTTCTCAACTCTGCTGTGTGCTGGAATTACCCAGGACTCTGACCCCAGTGCTGCCACAGCTGTGCAAGCCTCTGGGTGACATCATAGCAGGAGCCAGTGCCCTGGGGTCCCTGGGGGTCAGGGTTCCCTTGCCACTGGATGGCACACGCATCTACGAGGAACCATCTGCCTCAGTGTCTCCTCTGGCCTTTCTCTGGAAAAGCCTGTCACGAGCAGGCATCCTCAGTGCCAAGAGGAAGAAGCCAAAGCCCCTGCACCCAGAGCTCAGGGAGGGCTTGCTGGTGGAGGGCAGGGTGTGCGTCTGTCGCTGGGATCCCAGTGCCTACCACCCTTTCTCAGGAAGTTCACCTGTAGGCCCAGCCTGTCTCAGGGCTCTTCTATAACTGTCCGCACCCGCTGCCCATGCCGAACTGGGTAGCCATGCCGGTGCTGGAGTTGCAGTTGTAGGAGGAGCAGAAGTCCCAGGAATAATTATGGCAAACAACTGCTTATCCAAATAAACATGTCAGGGCTCCAACAGGCCAGGAAGGCATGGATACCTGCTACCCAGGGTTGCCCATCTGAGGCCTGTCTGGGCTCAGTCTGGGCAAACCCACCAAAGTAAGCCTGTCTCCCCAGCTCTTTTCTGAGAGCCGACTTCTGCTCCACGTGGCTTCCTTTCCTGCCCCTGGCCCATCCAGGAATGTGGGGAGAGGACGTGGTTAGGGGCTGCTTGCAGGCAGGGAAGGGGTCCCAAGAGCAGCATCCTTCCCTGGCCCTCCTTTCACCCTCGCCTTGGGGCTGTAGCCAACAGGACACATGGCTCTGAGCTCCAGCACGCCTCCCAGCGGATGACAGGGATCTGCTGTTTGGGGCAGGTGCAGAGCACCCTTAGGGTCCTTTCTCACAGGCACAGGGAGCCTCCCTGCTCCAACCTCTTCTGCATTTCACATGGATTCACCAGTGGACCCTGGTGTCACAGGTCCCATGCATCCCACATGGAGCCCCTCTTCTCTCCTCCCACCCCCACATCCCATGCACACTTCATCTTGGGTGAGGTCATGATAACAGGCCCTTGGTATAGAACTGGCACCAGCACATGTCATAACCCTGTAGTATCTGTGCTGCTCTCCCTCCATCTTGCACCCTCTGTGACTCCCCCTTCCCTACAGGTCAGGATAGCTTTCTGCAGGACACCGCTTGCTAAGGAGGCCAGCTCCCCTTTGCCTGCAACACAGTGTGCCAGAGTCGCAGTGCTGTGTACCTCAGTGGTGCTGGTCATCGCCTTTGACCTCTTCCTCCCAGGCCCTGAGGAGGGGCAGCGTCACCTGTTTCTGGCTGATGGCACAGGCTGTGTGCAGCGCCCACAGGGCAGAACGGCACGGAGTGGTAGGGCACTGATCTCCCTGGGCGAGGGAGAGGCACTTCTGCGGGACAGAGTACTCAACACTTGGGCCTTAATGAAGGGACTATTTGGCTTAGTCTCCAGGGGGAAAAGACAGAGGTGGCGTGGTGGAAGGGGACAGCGGCTGTTCTGTGACAAGTAGGAAGCAGAGATGAAGGGGGGACCTAAAGACAAGGATACCCCTTCCAGGGTCTCTAACCAGGCGCCGACTCCCAACAGCACCCTGAGTACTGATCTCATCAGACATGAATCCACCTATGAGTATAGCCCCCCACGAACCAACCACCTTCCACACAGCAGACTTTTAAGAGACATGTTAGACCTCACCCATAACAGTACACTCTCTGTCTTTTGCCTGGGGAGAAATTTTAAGCTTGAAGTAGTGGGAGTTCTCAGGGGACGTGACAGAATCAGTACACAGTTGCCTCACAATATAAGAGAGGCTGGATTCCTGGTCCGGTGTCCCAGTCTGGGAGAAATGTCGCATCAGGGTACCAAGAAGTTGCCACACCCGAAGAGACCCCACAGGCACAGACAGTGAGCAAATCCAGACCGCCTATCCTAACCTGGACAGAATCACTTGCCCCAGAGGAAGTAGGGAGAAGAAGAGCCTCAGCGGTGATCAAGATGAAGTTCTTGTTCCTGGAGGGATGGTGGCTCCGAAAGATGTTCAATTTAAGTTTAGAAAAGTAGTGCAGCATTACTTGCTCCAGAGCATCGTAGTGTAATGAAGTCCCTTCTTGCTACACACAGGTTTTCAGATGATCTGAAAAGGGAGGCAGCATTGGCACCCAGTCATCTCCTCGCACGAGAGCCTTCACCAGGGTACTGGCTCCTCCCTGATTGTCCCTACTACCCTGGCCAGGTGTGCAAGCCCCTCCGTTCCACAGGGCTACAGGCTACCAAATAGTTATGTCCTCCCAGATCCACAGGTTGAAGCCCTAACTCCCAGTACAACTGCATGTGGAGACGTGGCTCTCACGAGACAGGTGGGGCTAGTAAATGAGCTGAAAAGAGTGGGCCCTAATTAGACTGGGGGCCTCATAAGAAGAGAGATGTCTTTTTCATACAGTCTGTGGCATTTGGCCTAGGCTGGTTCATCTAGGCCCCGAACTGCATTCCTTGGGCCTGTGCATCAGAATCAAAGAGAACACTTGTGAAGAATGTAGATTCAAGGAGCCAACTCCGAATCTCCCAAGAGCCCGAAGTGGGGGTGGACAGAGGGAGGAAGGGAAGACAGGAAGAGAGGAAGAGAGGAAGGGGGAGGAAAGATCTTTAGGAACAGGGCTCTAGAATATTTCTCTTAGGTCTGCCCCAGGCAATTCCTGACTTTGACAGGCCCAGTTGGATGGGACACTCCTGCCGATGACGTTTGGTTGTCCCTCTGCCAACCCCCTGGCTGGGTCTTTCCATTCCCCGCCCCATTGAGCCCAGGTATAGCCCTGCCCCCTCAGGAAAGCTCCAGCCCACCTTAACTCCATCTCTCTGAGCAAAACCCTTGGGTGGGTTTTCGCTCTGAAAGCGGGGAAGCACAGACAGGAAGAGCAGGAGAGGGCGTGGGCTGGTGTGCGCTTCTCCTCTGTGGCCGCTGTGCTTTCCCAGCAGGTGCACCCCGCCACCGCCAGCTGCTTCAGCATGCTTTCCTCCACACATTGTCTTTCTGGCTGCAGGCACTGATAGGCTGTTCTGGAGTTACGAGTCCTAATGGGTGAGCTTGACAGCCCAATTGTGAGCTCTCCCCTGGAGTGCCAGCCACACTGCAGCTTCTGCTACAGAGCCCCGGCCTTGAGACCAGCATCTGCCTTTCTCTGTCACCTGCTTGGGAGAGTGGGCACCTCACTGCCCCCCAGGAAACTCTACCCCAAGAGGATAGGCTCCTAACCAGTTCCCTTAGCCAGTTTTTAATCCCTTTTCAAAGATCAAAGTAGCATCTTTTCACTGTGGAAAACCTAGAAGGCATAGGAAATTAATTGCATTGTCAAAAGTACATTTTGAAACTCTTCTCGGCCTATTTCAATTCCATTCATTCATTCAGCAAATATTTGAGCTAACAGTTCATTCCCCAGATAAGCATTAAAGGGGGAGAAAATAAAGGTCAAAGAGCAACTCTCACTCTGTGTGGAAGTGCTAACAGTATTTTTCATTTAAGATAATGTAGTTCATTTCAATTAAATATATATTATATTGAAATGTTCCTTGGACTCATATTTCATCTTAGATTGAAATATCCATTAACATCCACTCTGTATTTCCTTTGTCCACTTAGATTAAGCTGCGTTCCAACTCTCGACTCTCTTGGGCATGGCACAGCTTTTAGAGCACACCCTGCCACCTTCAGCCCCACTCTGAGTTTTCCTCCTGCTCAGATTCCAGAGGATCAAGATCCCAGATGTTTTCTCTTCTTAGGAAACCCCCCCATCCAGCTCGCCCTGAGTCTGCACCAGGCAAGGAGCTCTGCTTTGAGCTCCTCTCGGCACAATAAAATGCTATTGTCTGAGCATGGTGCCTTCAGATTCGTCGTCATTGCTGAGTTTGGCTCTTTTCTTCCACCTATTTTTGCTCTTTGAAATTATGAAAACAGGGATCAGTTATGACTCTACAACAATTGTCATTTAAGCGGATATGAATCTATTTTAGAGATAATGTGAGCATCTCACCAGAACCACCCCCACCCAGTGCTATTCTAACAAGGAGCTGGGGTACAAAACAAAACACAGTTCTTTTAGTATTCAAATTAGCATCACCCCAAGCTCTGTGCCATTTTCTTTAAGAATTCTTTCTTCCAGAGTGTCACTGATCCTGCAAAGTTGAAGAATCCAACTAGCTCACTGAACTTGGCCGTCTACAGCTTGGTAATTTGGAGCCCCAGGAAGATAACTGATCCATTTCATCCCAGATGACCCTAGGGAGAGTGTCTCTCTTTCATCGCGGCAATTTTCCTGTCCCAGGAGTTTGGGGTTAGATGTGAGTCAGTGAATCTCCTGCCTACAGAAACCCAGGCCTCCCAAACCAGTACCCTACTACACCTTTGCACTCACAGAGTGAAGACCATCAAAGCCCTGAAGTTCCTCCTCTTGCAATTGTGCCTCATTCTTTTGGGTGTCAGCTAAATTTTAAGATTTCATCTTGGCTGTAGTACTTCTAGCTTTTAAATTCTGGGATCTCGGCTTATCATCTGTAACTTTTCACAGAAACATAGCCAGTGGCAGCTGCTCTCAGGCATGGCTCCTGGAGCATGACAGACACTCCTCTGTCATGGAGTAAGGAGAGATTACTTTTCCGGAGAGTATTCCTGCTTGGGAAGTTGGTTGCTGAGCCTCAGAAAGTGGGGAGAGCAGGGCAGGAGGGCAGGAGGGATCGTCGTCATACAGGCGCCCCTCACAGTGCAGCCAGTGGGGCCTGCAGCATCACTGGATCTTCTTAGGGAGGAAGAGTCTGCCCCACCCCAGACCTCCTGCACCAGGAGTCCTGGGCTGCGACCCAGAAATCCGCTTAACAGATGACCCCTGAGTGCTGATGTTTAGGTTCATGATCGTCCCACCACCCCTCAGTATCATCCCCCAGGGCCTTTTAAAACTGCTCTCAGACTCCCTGTGACATTCACCAAGGTAGCTCACTTAAAATGTCCTCGCTTCAACCCTAAACCCTCTGCTGGAGAGTCTGATTCAGCAAGTCCTCTTGCCATGACATCCAGAACAACCAGCCCTGGACCCCTCTGGCTCTGCATGGCTTTCCACTCCATCCTGCTGTGCCCAATAAGACTGTGCCCTTCTGTGTTTCTATAACCCTGGCCCTTCTTGTTTGGACCCCATGGAAAGTCTCTCTCAATTCCTTTTCTACCTGGGTTGCACAGACAGCCTGGTCTGGAGTTAGTCCTGCCTCAAGCAAGTCACTTAATACATCTGGGGCTCAACTTCCTCTTCTGTAAAGTGGGGATGGCAGAGCCTGCCTCTCAGGGCCACTGTGAGGGGCAGTGAGGTCCTGCCCTGCCTCTATCATCTTGCTAGAGAATCAGCTGTCAGGAGAATTAGAGAGGGAGAGACAGAGTTCACATCACAGATGGTGTTTACAGGGCAGGGGATGTGGAGACTGGAGGGACATCAGCTTAAGCAAAGCATGCTTCAGGTCCCCAGAGCTCAGTTCTCCTCCCTACCCCACCCACTGAATAGCTTTCTGCTTTGGAACCAGACAGGTGCACACGTGAGACTGAAGGAGGGCCTCCTTTCATACACACTGATCCAGAGGCCTCACTGCTGTTTGGATGATAATCATGGACTTGCATGGCCAGTGGTAGGGTGGGGCTTTGTGCCTCATCTGTGGGGCACAGGCTCCTAGGAGGTTCTTTGATTGACCCACGACCCACATTCACACAGCAGGTCATATATTCATCCCCCAGGTGTTCCTATAACCTGCATCTAGCACAGTGGTGGGAGCCACAAGAGGGCCAGACCCCACCTCCGCCATTCTGCACCATAGACTGGAGTAGGGTCCTCCGGTCTCTGACCCTGCCATCCTCATGTACAAGGTGGGCTAATATGTGTGCCAGTCTTCTGAGATAAAATGAGATGACACAGGCAAAGGGCTCATAATTTGCTATTGTCACTACCAGCATCTCCTAAACAAGGCACCAAGCCTGGGAAGACTTTCAGACACCCCTTTCCCCCTGTGAGTGCTGCTGGGTCCCACAGTGAGCTGGACACAGTGGGCACATGTAGTGTTCATGGGATGAACTGTGAGCAGCTCCTCTTCAGTGCAAGACCTTGGTCAGCTCTGGAATCTTGGGGGCAGAGTCCTGCTACCACCCTTTTGGGGATTGTCTGTCATTTTACCCTGCACAGACCAGCGCTGATGGCACATGGGCTGCAGAGCAACCTGTGGGCTCACAAGCAGAGCTGTGCCTCTCAGAGCCCTGCCGTCACCCCTCCCACATCAGGCTGGAGGGTGCTCCTCAGCAAGCCTCCTCAGAAGGCACGTCAGCTCCCACGGTAGGAGGCTGAGGCGTCTGTCAGCTGACAGCCCAGTCTCCTGCCAGCTCAACTTCCTACCTTTCCAACAAATGAACAGAATCAATGCCCTTGGCCACACCCCACAGGGACAGAGGCCCCTGACTCTAAGAGGGATTAGTCACCAGCCTCACTAGTCCTTGCCAAGATTTCTGCAGCCACCTCGCTGCCGTCCCCACCTCTGCTTCAGTGGGCCCTCACAGCATCCACAAGGACTGCCAAATAACCATAAGGTCCCATTGCTTCCTTCCCATGCAGAATAACCTCCTTTTTTGGTCCCGGGGTACAACCCTAGCTCTGTAGAATTCATGGAAGGCAGCTCAGTGTGGGGCTCCTGCGTATTTCCCAGACACAGGCCCTCTTCTCTTTCTGCTCCTCCACAAACCTGATTTCACAGAGCCTGGACTTCCACCTTCTGCTTCTGCAGCAATCCATTGCATGGAACGCCTCCCCCGAACCTCTGAGACTCCCCAAGGTGCATGGGTCCCCGTTTCTTGCTCTGAGCCCCACTGCATCATAATCATCAGCTCAGTGCCCTGTCCTCCTCGCCCCTTCTGAAAGGTGGTGGTTGTGTGGGAGTCATTGTGGTATCGCTGGGCCCTGGCGAGGAGAGGACGCCCCACACATAGAACAGAAAGCCTCAGGTTTCTTAAAGCCACCTTTGGGAGGGTGAGGAGGGTGAGGGGGTCCGAGAGACAGAAAATCAGTCCTTCCTAAGGCTCCAAGCCTGACAGGAGCTGCCTGAACTGCAGGGCAGCTCTGATTGGGGTTTGTGACCAGAGGCAACACATGCCCAAGCTGTCCCCATGGGAACCGCGCAGGCAGAGCTCCAACTCAAAGTGAGCAGCCTGCCTTGGGCCTGAACTCCCTCCCACTGCCATGGCCCCGGAACCCAGCGGGGGCTGATGTGGGCACAGGCCTGGCTTGGGCACCCACAGCCCCCGCCACAGTGTTCTGACAGGGGCTTGAAGCTGCAGGGGTTGGGCGGGCAGGTTGCCGTGGAAACCAAGCAGCTGGCCTTTCCCTGGTGTTTGGAGTTCTGACAGGGGGGCCAGACTGCACCAGCACATGCTCATCTCCCCCGCTCCTCCCTCTCTTTGGGTATTCGGTGTGCCGGGCACCACACCAGCACAGAGAGGGATAACGGTGCCCAGAGGAGCATGAAAGCAGAGGGACCGGGTCCCTGACCACGCTCTCTCCCTGCCATCTCATCTGGCTCCCGGGCCAGGTTCTGCCGGAAAGGAGTTGGCTTACCCCAGGGGACAATAATCAAAGAAGGCAAGAGTCACATCTGGGACACTTTTGATGTCAAGGGTTTTGGAGCAGGAGATCTGGAGTTCTCGTTCTTGTTCCTACATTTCACTGCCAGTGCCACTGGGGAACCCTCTCAAGCTCTCTGAGCTAGTTCCCCATATATAAAATGAGGTCCATTTATCCATCACCTACTCCTCAGCTGTTATTATTCACAGGTAAAGCGTAAACTATAAAGCCCTCATACGTATAAGGTTAGTTACTGGAGCAGGTTAATTTTTAATTAAATAATTTGAAATACAACTGGTGTTCAGAAGACTTGTAAACACATAGATGACAAATGCTGGAGGATTACTGAAACAGGCAAGGCCCCAGTTCCTTTGATAAGTCTTAGGTCAGTACCTCTTCTCTGGCCAGGGAGGGTGCTAGGGGATAGTCATCTTGAGACAAGTCATGGGCCCTGCCCCGGAGAAACTCACAGCTTCCCAGGAGTGCTCTATGTTGGGTTACTGCGTGACCAGCACTGGGATGTATTCTGAAATGGTGTGGTCACACTGGTCTCAAGGAGTACAAATAAAATTTTTTAAGGAGGTAAACATAAGAGTTGTACCTACAAAACACAGAAGGAAGGTCATAGCAAATTTGGGAAACTTGGATGCGTGTCTTATTGAAGACAAAACGTTGGCTGAGGTAGGTAGCATGGGAAGAGGAGGGGCTATCACCGGAGGTAAACACTTGTCTGCAACATAGAATTCTCTGTTGCTCCCAGAGAGGAAATTTTGCAAAATATTTTGCCTTCTGAAAAGAAATTCTTGTTCTTCAGTGTGCATTTGAGGATTCCTTTTACTGTTAATTTTTCATCTCTACCAGCATGAGGAGCAGAGCCCCGTGTTTTCCTTTTCATGTCATTACTGGGCACAGACTCAAAGTAAGTCTTCAACAGGCACTAGCTAAATGAGTAAATAGTAGAGAGGTTGGGAACTTAACAAAGGGCTTGAAGGAAGTGCTTTGCAGCCACAGTGAGATAAGCACTCTTTATTTCTCCTTCAAAACTCCAGAGACAATTGGCACCATAAAATCCTGCCATGATGTTTGCAGTGGAGCTCAGGGGTTTCAGTCATAGACAACATGCGTTGCATTACTGTGAAGACTACGAGATGACCAGACCATGCTAGCTCCCAACTGGCAATTGCTATCTGTTTGAATTTTGCTTTATTATGGGAAATGTCATCACTGGACATTATTGTGGTCATTTTCAGAATTATTTGTTCAATATCTGTTTGCCCACTAGGCTGTGAGCTCCTGGCGTATAGATGATGTTCAATAAATATGTGTTGGATGAATGAATAAATGATTTTGCGTGAGGCTATAACGGGACCATCCACCTTGGCTTGAAGGGATAGGGGATGTACTCTCCATGGAGTAATGTTTAGTCCAGGAAGTGAAGGGTGACTAGAAATTATTAAGTGAAGGAGAATGTGACAAATTAAATGCAAGAAAAGAAGAAAGGTAAATGTCTGTATAGGCTCCAAGTTGGAAGGTATTGTGCACTCAAGCACGCAGGAGTAGCCCAGGAGGTGGAAATAAAGCTGGGGGTGTACAGACAGCTCATAAACCACTCCTGGGATTTGGAACTTCACTACAATAGCAATGGGAAGACACAGGACTCTCAGCAGAAGTATTTTCTGATTAGACATATGTTTTCAAAGGAGCATGGTAGCTGGTATTGTGTAGAAAATGTACTAGAAACTGGTGGAGTGGCAGTGAGGATGCTGAGGTCATCTAGGAAAAGGAAGATAGCTGTAACAGAAAACGTCCCCCACCAGCAAGTGTACTTCAGTTTCTTAGTGGCCCAGGTAATAGTTTCTCTTGCAGTTCCCGTGGCTCCTGTCTCTTAGAAAAGAGACACCATCACAGCTGGTCACATGATGCACAGGTTGTCACTATGACGCACATTCTGTAAACCAATCCCCAGTTGACAAGCTGTTCTGCCTCTGTACTTCCTGCTTGCTTATCCCATATAAGCCCTCGACCACCAGGGATCAGGGCCTGATGCTTTGAGAATGATCCCAGTCAGGGCCTGTCAACATAAATAAATCTGTCTTCAATTCCTGGATGTCGTTTCAGTGTTTCTGCTTGCTGTAAAGGTGACCTCATTGTGATGGCTGCCAAAGAGATGGAGAGACTCTGATGGAACAGGGGGTCTTCTAGAAGTTCAGTTAAAAGGACTTGGGGGATCTGGAGTGGAGGGAAAGGAGAGACTCCTGGTTAATGTCCAGCTTTCTGGTTGGAGATAAATGTTGACACCATTGGACAGGAAACACTGGATGGGGCTCATTTTCAGTGGGATACAGGGAGAGGCATGATTAGCTCAGTTTTAACTGTATCTAATCTGAGATGCTGGAGAAGTGACCATGAATGGAGGTGTAAGAGTTCATTCTATTAGATATATGAGTCTGGAATGCAGCGGACAGATTTATGTCGAAGATAAAGGGTTAGGTGCTATCTTGAGTCAGAGGTGATTGAAACCAGAGGAAAAATAGAAATCACAGTAAAAGAATCAGGAAAAAGTCTTAAGTAATTTTAGTTATCAGTGGGGAATAAGATGCGGAGCCAGAAAGGAGGCCAAGGAGGTTTCTCTGGCAACAGAAGCCAAGGGCAGGGAATTCTGCAGAGACTGTGGTCAGTTGTGTTGACACCATGATGAGAAATCCCCTGAGAGAAGATTCATGGATCCATAGGGAGAGAAAAATGGAAACCCTGTGTAATTTGAGGGGTCTCAAGGCTGGGCCAACCATTGCATTTCTCCTCACATGGACATACCAGTCCTCTCCCTTGTCCAGTTTACTCTTTCCGGACAGGACTTTAAGGTTCAGTACACTGCTCCTTTAGAGTCAGGGGGTGAGAGGGAGGAGGAGCAGCCAGCAACACACTGAAGATCCCTTCAAATAATCATCATCCCCACAGGGACAGCCCATGTCTTCACTGTGCCATGACACACCATGCAGTAGCAGGGAGTCCTCCTCCCAAGCCTACAAGCTCACTTGGACTCCCAAGTGCTCCAACCCTGACATCACCCGAGTGTCAAATGCCCTCATTTGTACTCATAAACTGGTTTTTATTTCTCAACAGCTTAACAAGATTAGTCATTTAAGATGCAGCGTCCCAACCAGCAGGGCTTATTGGAGAGGAAGGTCTAGGACATTTTACTCACAACAGAGCCATGGAAGCTAGGAAAAACCTGAGGGTCACCATGAATAGCCGGTACTGAAAGCAATCGGCCAGTTGGGATGGTGAGCTCGGGCCTCACCTCCTCTCCCTCTGTACCAACACTCTTCCACTTGCTATCATAATTCTTAAATGTAAAACTTTTTATTTTGAAATAATTTAAAACTCACAAAAGGTTGAAAAGTAGTACTGTTCCCATATGCCCATAACCCAGCTTCCCGCAGTCACAATATCTTGCATTGCCACAGAACGTTGTCAAAACCAGGAAAGCGATGATGACACAGTACGATTAACTGAGGTGAAAACCTTACGTGGAGGACACTAGTTTTTACACGCACTTTCTCCTCCTCTTTCTGTTCTTCTTCTTCCTCCTCCTCCTTCTTCACCTTCTGTGTAAAGTTCTATAATATTTAATGCAACTAAAATTTTGTGTTTTAAAAATTAAGATATTATTCACCCTTTTAAGGTATACAGTTGTATTGGCTCGGGGCTTATTTTTGCAAAGTGCGACAATATAATACAGGACACATATCTTATATGATTATTTGTAATAGTCACTCAAAGAATGATATACAAAAGAGTGCAGGAAATCTATCTACACACCAAGACCAAGGAATCCAGCTGAGGGCCTGGTCCTGCAGCAATGTCCTTCAGGAGTCTAGCTGAATACCTAGGGGTCATAGCAATGCCTCCCACGAATCCAGCTGGAGGCCCAGAGTCCACAACAATGTCTCATGCAGGCCTGTTTCATGGATCTGTGCTGAGAAGGCCCAAAGGTCAGTGGTGGAATCTAGATAGTCTGTGCCAGCAGGATGAAGGATCCGTGCTAGCAGGCTGAGGGGTCTGCGCTGGAGCCAGGAAGCAACGCTCAGAAGCACCGGAGCTCCCCCAAAGGTGCCACAGCCATCCTCAGCAACAGTGAGGTCCCGAGCTCCTCTGATGATCAAGATGGCCGAGTTCCCATCAGGGAAGTCAACTCAGCAAGCTTCTCCTGGAGACCAGCAAGTGCACTGTCTTCCCCTCCGGAGCCAGGAAGCAATGCGCAAAGTGAGGACCGGAGCGCCCCCAAAGCGAAGCGAAGCCATTCTCGGTGCTAACAATGCCCCAAGCTCCTCGGAGGTGAAAACAGCCAAGCTCATCCGGAAAGCCAGCGTGACAAACAGCCGACAGCTTCCGCCGGCTCTAATAGCCTCCGCTTTTCTCCCCCAGTCCCGCCTCTTACCCGCTGGCAGCAGTCCCCAGGCGGCCTCCGCACCCAGCACCGCGCTCACTCAGTTCAGCTCGGGGTTATAAGTTGACCACCAGTTATCAATCCACCACATTCAGCGGTTTCCAATATACTCACAAAGCAGTACAAACATCACCACTATCTAATCCTAGACTTTCTCTCCACTCCAAAAGAAACTGCATATCTCTCATTAATCACTCTTCCTCCCCTTCCTGGCAACCACGAATCTACTTCCTGTTGTTATGGATTTGCCTATTCTGGACATTTCAAAGAAACAGAATGCACACAACGTTGCTTTATGTGTCTTCCCACACACTTTCACTCTGTGCCCTTCTGTTCCACTCTGCCTCATGTAGTAAAGGCATTTGACACAGACCTTGCCCACCCAAGAGCAAATGTCTCTTCAACCTAATGGAATCACGGTACAGCAGTCATGTTTAAGAATTGGCATTTTCTCCTGAAACATTCATCTGCAAGCAGACTTTAGTGAACCCTGGGTATAGTAATTAGTTGTAGTGGGCAAAGTTCACACTGTCCTGGTCCTGAGGTAAGGCTTGGAGCATCTGCAAGGAGAGAGATAGCTAATGATTTTTGTGATGATTCCAAGTTCTAAGAGTGCAAAGAGCCAGAGGACAGCTAGGACCTCCTTTGCAGGACTTGTTCTTGTCACAGGTGGAGCAAATGAGGCCCAGAGAAACTAAGTGGCACTTTCCAATCTGCCCAAGACAAAACTTACCAGTGGTGGAGCAGATGCTCTCTATCTATCAACTCCAGGACTACTTCTCCGATTATGGCGCTGCTGAGTACTCAAAGCCCTGGTTCTAGGCTGGGGAATGAGAGAGGGCAACCAGAAAGGTTCTAAGAACTGGGAGCGCCCTTCCTGGCCCTATGGGTAGTTCTGCCACCTACACCTGAGGAGCCCTTTTCCAGCTGTGCAGATTTGCTTGAGTGGTGGTGACAGGGCTTCATGTATGCTCAGGGGTGCTCAGGAAGTGCCCTGAACCAAAGGGTCTCTTCTCCTAAGTAACACTCCTTTCAGTTTCTCCCTTTCTCAGCAGACCAAGATTTGGAAAGCAGAGATAAGAAATATGAAGACCTCATCATTCTCTGTAAATACTCCCTTTTCAAAGAAAAATTCATATGGAAGAAAGCAAAAAAAAAAAATTAGAATTACCCATAATTCTACTATAATACAAACGTTCAAATTTGCGGGGGGGAGCGTCTTTCCTCCTAGAGGATGTTTTGTTACACATTGCAAGTATGTGGCAAAGGGAAGAGAACAGTACAATACATCCTTATTTACTCCAATTCCACAATTTTCTACTCAGAGACAATCTTGTTTCATTTTCACCCCATTCATCTCTAGATTATTTTGCAGCAAATCTCAGCTATCATGCATTTCACCCATAAATATTTCGGCATCACCTTCTCAGACAGCCCAGATACCATGGTCTGGACAGACCACCTCAGAGGAGCTGCCAGGGGGAAAGTGCTTCCTCTTCTGCCTCCCTGGCTCAGGGGCTGTTCTGCACCCACAGAGCTCCATGTTTTCTGCTGAGCAGTGTTTCCCTGAGCAGGGTGTTGACACTCCCTGGCCTGTCTCTTCACAAGTTTCCACCCCTGCAGAGAGAGACCCAAGCTTCGTTAATGTGGAACTGTGACCCCAAGGAAGCTGTTCTGGCTCATTTGGCAGGTTTCAATAAATGGAGCCACAGTGCAGTGAAGCATGCAGCCAGTTTCCCACACTAGGAAGTGCGACCAAGGGGCCACTGCCATCCCAGCCCGAAGTGCATCAAGCCGGAGCAGCACAGGAGACAGCGAGGGCTGGGGCCTCTGCATCAGCTCTCCTACCTTTTGACCCTGTGGGCAGGTGTTTTGCTCCTGTTCTTTTTAAAAATCTCATCTAGGGTTTTGCACTGTCCCTTTCTTCTCACTCCTGCCTTCTCCTCTTCCTCCTACTCCTTTTTTTTTATATGTATTTTACTACAAACTAGTATTTTATAAGACCTGGTCAATTACTGATTATGAAAAAAAGCCATGAAATTTATTCCAAAATTTTTTCAATGAAAAATTTCCAATGAAAAATTTCTGAATTTCCAAGACACAAAAATTAAAATTCATAGGTTTCAGTTGGGGAAGGGGAACAAAATCATTTCAATAAAGGTGCATGTTTGTTCTGGGACAGGGACCTAGATACAAGGAAGGCACCATGGATCAGCAGCAGCCCTGCTCTCTTGGTCAGTGGTAGGAGGGTTCCCATCAGCCCCTTCCCGCTGCCAGGGCAGCCTTTTCTGGGACGGGAGTTTATCGTGGCTGCTGCAGGCATTGTTATCTAAGTGCAGCCTTTTTGCTTCCTTAGGTTTCAGCTTGTCCCATGAGATCATTTAAAATCACATTTGCTACTTTACCATCTAATCACACATAAGCCGCTCCCCACACTCTCCCGCCCTGCTTCCACCCAAAGAGTGCACTTTCTAGAGCACCAGCAACTGGGGTGGAACTCGTGATGGGAAATGGGAATGGCACAAGGAAGGCATGATTACTTGTAGTGTCGTGAGCAACAGCAAGGTTCCCAGCAGACACGGAGAACCACCTTCACTAAGGAGGAAGAACCAGTGTAAGTCTTTGCAAAGCTGGGGTCTCAGACTGCTTCCCCTCCCAGAGCCAGCCCTGGGCCTTTGCGCTGGTGAGCAGGCGTCAGATGGAGTTTCTGTGTTCCAGGAGCTCGAGTTCCCAGTGGAGGCAATCTGGAAAAGAGGCTCTCTTACCTTGAAGACAAACAAGACTGAGCAGCAAAGGTTTGGCTGTGGGGCACAGGGGCCAGTCTATGGTTGATGGCATAAAGATATATGCTTGGGGCACTACAGGGAGAATTACAGATTTTTTTCCCTGAACCAAAAACGTAGCACATTTTTGTAGGCTTTTTAAATTCATGGCCTTCAAAACACCTCCGTAGTTCTTCTTGAAAAATATAAAGACTAATGTATTTGTACAGAAGATGCACACTGCTTCCTTTTCTCTTAAGGAGAAGGAGAAAAATTAAACTAAACAGCTAAACCCCAAAAACTATCAATTCCTACATGCCACATCAGTGTCAAATTCATGCTTTGCAAAGAGTCACATAGATGTAAGATGTTTTATTAGTAGGTACAATCTCAGAAAATTTGACCTAAACTGATGAAAGAGGCCAAATATCCTGGGGATACTGAAATATTTAAAACTAGGTAAAAACGGGCCCAGAAAGCAGAGGATCCCAGGTCTTTCGTAGATGAGTTTTGCCTCAAACTGAAGGCAGCAAGTCCTCTCAGTAGAATCTAGGCAAAGGTCAAAGCAGTGGCTTCAATGCCTGTTACCCCAGAATACATGGGAGGACTTTTTAGAAACAAACTCCTAGACCCCACCCCAAGCTACTGACTCTGAATGTCTAGGGAGTGTCAGGAGATGTATTTCTCAGTACTTTCCAGAAAATTCCAGTAGACAAGAGCGATGGAACCTCTGCTTTAAGATCCTGTGACAAATGAGCAAATCCAGGTGGCCCAGGGAGTTTTCCAACGTCCGGTATTTGGAGAGGTGACAGTAGACAGGGGCAAAGCCATGTGCACCTTGTTTTTATCCCTAAATCTGCAATCCGGAAGAATGATTCATTCAGATGTCTATGGGGGCTCAGGCTTTGTTCGGCTTTTTTCTCCATAGTGCCAGTATGCTTAATGTAAATTAGATCCTTGATCATGCATTTTGCTCTTTGAGATTACCTGATTTGGTTGGTGCCAGAAAAAGAGAAGTCTGCGACGATTTAAAACGTAATTTGAGTCAGCTTTACTGGCTTGTGGGATGTAGCAGGTAGAAGGGCAACACACATACATACTGTGAGATACAGAAGCCAAAGGTTGGGCTTTCTAGCCACATGGTGTGGGAGGAAGGTTGAAATGACACAGAAAAATGAATTGCTTTTAGACTGATGGAAAAATTGGTTTTGAAATGGCATGAAGTTGGTTTGAAAGGTTAGGAAGATTTTTAGAGTGGTCTTAAAGGGTAATTTCCTTGTTCCCTGTCCACTCATTTGGTAGCCCAATAATGGTGGTGATAATAAAAATAAACAAGCGCATAAATGGAAACAGCATTTTTTTTTGCCCCAACCATATGAAAGAACATATGTCACCAGGATGATTCTGAAATAATAATTGTCAGAAGGAAATGGAGAAGATATCTGAGAATGGTTGCAGTGATAAATGGTGGCGGAGCTTTTTAGAAATAAACACACCAAAGAAATGCTGTTCCGGGAGGAGGGAACCAGTAATCACTGAATCTGGGTGTGTGCAGTCATGTTGTCCCTACAGTCAGAGCACGCAATCAAGTCAGGAGGCTCTATGGCTGGGGATATAGCTCAGTGGAATAAGCACTTGCCTGGCAAGCACAAGGTCCTGAGTTTGATCGCTGGTACCACTAAAAAGAAAAAAAAAAAAAAAAAGAAAAGAAAGTCAGGAGGCTCTGAGGACCTTCAGCTTCAGCCCCAAGCTTCCCCTCCCCCACCCACTTGGACAGACCCTAGGCGCCCAGCTACAAAGTAATATCACGACCTTGGAGTCCATGACGCCTGAGTCTGTGAGAGGAGCACCGTCCTCTCCCTTCCTCTGGCCGCTGTGGCCTTTCTCTTTCACTCTGCACCTGCAGTGCTCACCCTTCCTGCCTAATCACTTCTCGCCCTGACCTTATCGGTCCTGATAGACATCGGCCTCCCACAAAATAGTTCCCTCCCCTCTCCCTTGCCGGGCTCTGCCTGCCCTCTTCCTGTCCACTTACGGAAAGCCTCACACTGGAATGCTGCTTTGGTTTGTCTGTCTCCCCCTGGGGTGTGAGTTTAGGAGGGGTGGGAACTCAGTCTCCTTGCTTTTCATACCTTCATCAAAACTTAGCAGCTCAGTGACTACATACTAGAAAAAACTGTGGTTGATATCCTAGACCATATGGGAATAAGATTCAAACATGACAGCGCCTTCTCTCACCCTCCCCACTCAAGCAAATGTGTTCTGTCTCTTTCCCGGTAGCTTCAGTTCTGAGAGGCTTAAAACTTTGTCCTTAGGGGAGATGTCATTCTGATCTCTCTTGCTCAGTCACTCTTCTTACCTTGGCTCACTTCTGCCTCTTTTTGGTTCTCCCAAGATAATGAGAGCCGTGCAGTATGAACAAGTGTGTAAGAGCAGGAAAGGGGTCGGAGTGACCATGGCAACATGCAGAGCACAGCGACCAAGAGAACAGCTCTCTGGAAGGAGCCAGACCTTGGCTGGGGCCCTACCTCTGCTGCCATTAGGACTTTCGTTTCCTCAGTTGTGGAGTGGCTGTAATAACGTCTCTGTCACAAGGCTTGTGAAGATTAGACAGATGGATGCACAAAAAAAGGCTCAGCCTCCCCTGTTAGCTCTTATTCCTATTTAGTCTGATGCCCCCATTTCACAGATAAAGAAACTGAGACTTGGCACGTCAGTTCCAGTGACCTACTCAAGGTCAACTAGTTGGTTGCTGGCCGGGGGAACAGAACCACAGTGCCCACCCACAACTTGAGGCTTTTCCCCAGTGCAGTTCAGCCTGCAGCTGGGCGCTGAGTCTTTGTTCACACTCCAGAGGGAGGAGCCAGGGCATTCAAAGCCCAGGGAAAACACATCAGCAGATGTGAGTATGATCTTGTGCTATTCAGAGTCCTGGGAGAGAGAAGGTGGAGGGAATGCGCTGTTGTTGCTGTTGTGTGCTGCTCACAGAACTGACCAGCAGCACAGGTCAGCGGTTGCTTCGAGAAAGGGGAGTGAGGAGGTACTGGAGAGCAGGTAGGCTTTAGATCCATGGAAGATAGAGGGAAGGGTAGGACTCCGCAACATAGCCAAGGATTAAAACACCTGGAAAGTGCTGACCAGAGTGGTCATAGAGTAGCTGTGTCCGGGTGAGAGAAGGGTGGACCCTGGGAGAGGGTACGGGGGATCTCTTTGGGTACAGGAAATCTTCCATATCTCAGTCCTGACGATGGTATCATAGATGTTCACATACATTAGAAAAAGCATCAAACTGTAAACTTGAGATTGGTAAACTTTGTGCACTTTTAAGACCATGCCCTAAGAATAACCGCTGTTAATATTTTTGTTGCCTCTGGGCAGAATGACAAAAATAATGACTTAGATCCCCAACGGGCTCTGCCTTCACCGAGTCAGCCCGGAGGTTTGGGTACTGGACCTGTAGAAGGCAGAGGGTGAGAGGGTCCGCTTCCTGTGACTGCGAGGATCAGGTGGCAGCGCACAAACTATGTAGCGCTATGGTCGCACAGAGGATGCAAACAGGAAGACATTTTGACTTGTCTGCTTTGCTCTTTCAACAAATAAAGTAATGAAAATGTGTTGTACGAAGGGCTGGCTGGCTGTTTGTGTGACCACAGGCCAGCATTCAAAGCCTTCTGTGGCTCCTGGCTCCTGGCCTCACTGTACACCACATGCGGACAGGTCTTGGGATGTCTTGGTGGGGACACTGGGCTCACACTGGCCCTGCTCTGTGTCTCTGCCCCACTGTGTCCCCATCACGCCTTTATGGGAAGCAAGGATGTGGGTAAGAGAAAGGGGACCCTGAAAAATGCTTGTGCTGGCACTGGAACAGAATGGGGACGGTGAGATCAGGCCTGAGGTCCTCGCTCTACCCCTTCCAAGTGGGAGCCCTTTGGCAAGATCCATGACCCAGCTGAATCCCTGTGTGAAGTTTGCGATAGTGGCACTTCAGGGAGACTGCATGACTTTATGTAAAAGTAGATAGGTTGGATAGCGCTTCTAAGCCAACTAGTTAATAATTATATTAACTTGTAAATAAAAATATTAATAATGAAGTAATATAATGCTGTGTATGTTCTAAACAAGACACTCATTCACTCATTTAATTCTCTTCAGCACTAGTATAACTGCTTTACATGTGAGAAAACCGAGACACAAAGAAGTTAAGTAACCATCCCATAGTCACACAACTACTAATTTATAGAATGGACATCTAAACCCAGGTAGTCAATCTCTAAAATCCAAGAGGTTAACCATTGAACTACATGCTTTTCTCTAAACATTGGTTTCTTAATGATAAATATTTTGTTGTATTGTGGATGCGATGTGGTAAATGCAAAAACATTACAGGATATAAGCATTAGATTTAATATAATGTATTTCAAAACAATCTGAAACAACAGGCACATGCTATGAAGTGCATTAAGTGTGACTGTTCCACTGAGGTCCTGTTTTCCCTTAATGACAATATTTCATGCAAACATCCCACAAACCCACAAGGAGAATCTGCTATGTGCTCTTCACTGTGCCAGGCATGGGTGACATGGAGCTGTGGACAGAATGAATGACATTCCTGCTCCCATAGAACTTAAATTTATTCATGAGGCAGACAGATGCTAAGCAACACCCAAACAAATATAATTATCAACTGTGATAAGTGCTAGAAACAATAAAAGTAAGATTCTTTGAAAGATCATCTTGAGGGTACCTAATTCAGACAGGGAAGATCAAGAAAGGCTTTGCTGAGGAAGCACAGCCAAGCTTCAGCCTGAAAGGAGATACACAGTTTTTGTCCAAGTTCACCATATGAAAGCAGAATTTAAGAACCAAATCAGAAATGTGATTTGGGAACAAAAGCTGGATTCTTTCAATGTCAGGAGCTGAGTGGCAATGCAGGATTTTCTGAGTCCCCTTTGCCTCGCTGGAATAAACTGAGGAGCTGCTTTATAATGGTTGGCATTTACATAATATTTGCAGGGCTTTTTCCTTAGAACCTTGTCCAAAACCCATTTCTACTTGTCAATTTTTATTAGAATTTGCATATTTTTCTTTGGAAACTTAGCAGAGAAAAAGGGAATTATTGTTCATGAGAAATATGTTTGACTCTAAAAATAATTAATGTTTAAGAAGATTAACAATCACAGAATTGCCTCAAGGACAGGGATCCCACAGAGGTGCCCCTGCTTTCTGGGTGTGAACAACCAAAGTCAGACTCAGGGACAAAGAGTCCAGGGGGGCCAGGGCATATACAAATTTGTATGTTCTTCAGGGTCACAGAGCCTAGGTGCATGGTCATCTCTGCCAACTCGGATACATGGCATTTGTATTGTGACACAATTCAGACACAAAAATCCACGTCCCAATGGCTTCCTCCAGGATGCCTTCACCGGCATCTCTTATCTGTGTTGATCTGGCCCCTCTTCAATACCTTGAGGCACTTATCTCCATGGTCAGAACTATATAATATGGCCCTACATATTTTTCTATTCTATCTAGATTGTTTGGGCTCATTTTCTCCCTGGTAGACTCAAAGCCCTCCTCGTCAAGATAGAAGAGGCTCAGTATATACCCAGATGAATCTCTTCACTGTACAGATGTACTAAGATGCAGAGAAAGACGATGCCCAAAGACCGAACATGGCTTATTACAGACGTGTTCCTGGGGCTCCAGTCTCTCAAATTCCAGTTCAGGACTCTTTCTACTACTCCTTACCATCCTCCACAACACCTAATGATGATAATAAAAGCATATTGAAAATATTCAGTGGAGTGAGAGCAAAGTGTAGCTGACTCACCCTGCACCCTCCCTCAGATCCGTTGATTCCTCCAGGCTACAAAAGTTTCTCAAGAGACGTTCCTGATCCTTAAATGCACAAGGTCATGTCCACGTTTGATTACAGCCAACAGCACATAGGCTTGTTGTACTCCTATCGTAGGAAGCCAAGAACTCCAACATGAATAGCAGTCCTCTTTCTCTGCTAGGAGTTGCTCCAGAAAGTGCCTGAACAGACTATTCATTTGGGGAGAAATACCCCCGCTAGGTTCACCACTGAGCCCCATCCTCACACTGCTGTTGCAAAGTCAACCTGTGTTCGTGGAACCCACCTACGTCTCACTTAGGTAAAGACTTGGTTTCCCCAGAAGACCAGGCTCAGAATGAGTCAGTGCTGTCACACTACTCCCAGCTACTTGCAGCAGCAGAGTCTGCCTCAGAGCACTCCTTCATCTTTCTGTGTGGCAGTGGCTTCTCAGGGAGAAAAAGGAGAACCCCACATCAAAGCCTAAGTCAGCAGGACACCCAGGGATAACCCCTGTCTCTTTACTTGAGAGGGCAGTCCTTTCCTCTCTGCTCCATGATGAACCTTTTCCAGCACTTTTGACTATTTCTCCTTTTTCTTTTCTTCTTCTTCTTCTTTTTTTTTTTTTTCTGCCTTCTGATTCCAGCTCCAGGTTCCTGTTCCTGCTGTGCTCAGCATCTTTGGTCACTAAGAACAATGTTTTCGCCATGAGCTCAAAAGAGGCACGATGATAGTAGAAGCGCTAGACTGAAAAGTCATGGTGTACATTCGTGATTTTCCTCTAAAAGAATTTAAGAGAGCAACCATCATTCACTCACTTTATGTTTTAATCAACAAATATTTATCAAACACTTGCATGTGACACATTGTTTTAGGCGCTAAGGATATGGCATAGGGGGGAAGAGGGATGTGTCCCCTGGCATCAGAAAGATTGCTTTCTGGGATATGAGCTAACATTGGAACAGGTATTACTGAAATGGCCACCATGACAGTATAGGCTGCTATGCAAAATAAAAACAGAGAAAATTTGCCTAGTCCAGAGGGTCAGGAAAGGCTGTTCTGAAGAAAGTAACATTTAAACTAAATTGAGGGGTTAGGGATATAGCTCAGTGGCATAAGCACTTGCCTGACAAGCGCAAGGTCCTGAGTTCAATCTCCAGTACCGCAAAAAAAAAAAAAAAAAAAAAAAACTAAATTGAAAGAACAAGAGAAGTCAGCCTAGGGAAATAGACAGAGAAGACATTGCAGAGACAGAAAAAAAAAGCATGTGTGAAGTGACCAAAGTGGGAAGAAATTTGATGGAGTCTAGTCACTGAAAAGAATAGGTAACTGCCACAGGGAAAACGAGAGGCAGAGTTGTGTGGAAGGGTGGGCAAGAGCCAGAACATGCCAGGCCTCTCTACTGCATGAGTGAATTTAGACATGATCTGGTGGGCTGAGAAGCCTTTGAAATGTATAATCAGAAGAGCGATGTGATCATATTTGCATTTTAAAAGATCGTGTTGGTTGCTATGAACACAAGTAAAAGGAATATGCAGACACCTGTTAATAAGCAAGCATAAAAGCCAGATAAGATGTGATTGTGTCTGGGTGATTGAAGTTGGGGAGAGTACGAATGTCTATAGATTTATGATGAGGAAAGCTGAATCGTCAGTGGTGCAGTTTAGCAAAACATAAGATAGGAAAGAAGAAACGAATTTAGAGGGGGTGTATATCCAAAAAGAACAGATATGTAGTCAAGTCTGGTACAGGAGAGAGGGTTCAGTGGAAATTCAAATCACAGGGGAAAAAGTAGGTATCTCTGAGACGGCATGTAGGAGGGGGCTAGGACAGAATCCGCAGGAGCTCCAGTAGTTAATGGCTCAGAAAATAAGCCTTTAGTGAAGCTTCAGATGGAACAAACAAAAAAAGGAAATTACAAGAAAAATAGAGTGGTCAGTGGTGTCAAATCCTGCTAAGTCAAGTAAAAGTAGAGATCTAAATCTTTTCTGGAATTGGGACTATGGAGGTCATTGCAACAGGGTTAAAGCTCTGGAGAAATGGGCTGGGAGAGGCCCAGCAGAGAGAATCAGGAGCACCAACAGTTACAGATGTATTTTGAAGGCTTGATCTGTGTCACAGGATGCTACAGATTGAACCTGTAACACCAGCATCTTTAGAAAACCTTAACCAGTTATGAAGTCAACTACACACCAGTGAAATTGATTGCTCACTAGAACTTTTCAAATGGCAAAGAATTGTGCACATTAGTGATTCTAATGTTCTCCTTGAGTCAAGCCTGTATTTCATCCTTACCTGAATATACCTGGCAATGTTAAGCCATGGTTTTTAAAATGATAAGAATTCAGTTTTTGCCATGCCCCCTCCTCTAAAATTCTGGAAGTGTGTTAGTGATATATTTTAATACAGTCCCTTTGAATAGAACAGAAGTTGGGGAGCATAGAAAAAGAGAAAAGCAGACTCTGTATTTTTAATAAAAACTTATCCACAGCATGAATCTCCTTCAGTTTTTCGGTTGATTGTTATTTAAATTACCCCATTAAATGAGTGCTTTTATTTTGGGAAGCTGAATCCTATTCAAAAGTGTTTACACACTAAAGATGGGGCATAGAGAAATAAAGCAGAACGCCATAAGTACTTCGTATTGAATTTAATTGCAAGTGACCTTACATGTTATTCAGTTTATAGACTGAGAGTTAGTGGTATGGGATTGAAATAGCTTAAATGGCCATTGGCTATTAAAGTATGTGTGCAATTGGAATATTACTGTCTTTACAATGCATCTGTACCACACTTGGCTACAAAGTGCTCTCATATGCATTATTTGATTCTCTCAACAACACCCTCAGACTCGCAAGGCAGAGGTGATCATCTCCAGTTAATGAATCATAGGAAAGAGGGTCATAAATTCAAAAGATCCCATTGGTATCAGAACTCAAGCTTTATGTTCCCAAGCCTAGTATCTGTTTCAACAAAACCAAATACCTCTCCGAATTTTGAAAATAATTGTAACTTAAGGTCTCTGGATACAACTTAGGTAATCATCCTAATGGTTTTTTCTTTTTTTCTTTTTCTTTTTTCTTTCTTTCTTTTTTTTTTTTTTTTTTTTTTTTTTTTTTTTTTTTTTTTTTTTTTTTTTTTTTTTTTTTTTTTTTTTTTTTTTGAGGGTGGCAACATTCCTAGATGAAGTGGTTAAGAATTTGTTTTCTTTTTTGGGAAACAACCTTTTCTCTCCTTCTTATCCCATTTCACTGGGCTTAGGAAGAAAGTAGGGAAGCAAAGAATCTTGAGAAAGGGATATTTCTCCTTTTCAGCTTTATTTTGATCTTCATTATGGTGGACTGAGCAATTTGATTAAATAGGTGATCAGATACCTTCTCCCCCAAACACCTAGATTTCTTCTTTCAATTCTTTCTTCTTCCTTTTTAGCTCCCACAGAAAAACATCTGTTCTCATAGCTTCAGCCCAACACACTCATTCCACTCTGCACACATTCCTTCATCAATCTCCAAGCCTTACAGAAAACCAGTCCCACCCACCTGCCCCCTCATTCAGCACCGCGGACAGCTCAAGTCCAGGCAAGGCTGCTTCGCGTTTGCAGAACCATGCATAGTCCATGGACCATAGCACATTACTCAATTGCCTTGCTCAAGGGTTAAGTCCTGTGGAGCAAGAACTCTCCCCTCCCCACTCCCTTAGCATCCAGGACAATTCAAGATTATTATCTGTGAAGATGGCTCAGTGTTAGTTTTCTTGTACCACAGTCAGCCAAAGTTTCATTTCTGCTAAATGGCAAGATCATGGCTGGGGTGGTCTCACTTCTGTTACTGAAAACAGCTTTTTGTACTTTCCTACTGGCATAACTCAATTCTATCTCTTCCCTGGACAGCTTACTCATATGTCCAGAAACCTGTTATTCCATAGATGTCTAAACATTTTTTAAAAGTAAGGACAGTGGACAGCTTAGCTAGATACATATCAGTATCACTAACTATATAAAATGCTGAAATCTCAGAAGCAGCTAGACATGTATTTAACTTAACTGTTTTCTAGGCTTTGACCATTCTGTAAATCCTCCAAACCAGGCACTTTTAACCTCTGCTCACATTGCCATGGAGAGTCCAACAATAGCCCCAGTGCTGGATGTAGATTCGTTGTTTATTCCACGAGCCAGAGACCCCACTCACACCCTCAGTGCCATGTCCAACAGCCTCCTCTGGCTATACCAAAGGCTCAGGTACTATTTCTTAGCTCCAACTCAGTCACACTCTCAATCCACTGCCAGGAGTGAGCCAGCCACCTCAATCTTAGTAACACTGCAAAACGTTTGCTACTCCACTGGACAGCTAAGTAATACCAGCACTACTCAAAACCTCTCGTTGCCATGGCCTGCTTTTCGGTACCTCTTGTAATTAGTCTGGTCATGCGTGCAGCTGCATCAATATCCCGCTCATTGTTTTTCTGCAGCTCTAGCATTTAGTCACATCCTCTCCAGTCCATGGTACTAATTCACTCTGTGCCCTGTGTCCCCATGACGCAAATCATTGCCACAGTGGAGCAAGGCTCACCAGCTCTGTCTTTCAGTTTTTTCACTTTTACGCCTCCTGTTCCTATGACAATGACATACCCTTGCTCTCCTTTCTTATTGGCTACCCTTCTGGTGGGTACTGCCCGGCCTCCCCCACAGCCCTCCTGGTTCCAACCTTCACTGTTCTCCTCCCGCCTGAGAGAACAGCTTTAATCCACACTGGGATGCATTTTTGTAATGTTTTATTGAACAGGAGACAGTTCTTTTTTCAGTAACATGAAATATGATCAGTTTCTACCCACCCTGAAATGACAGTTCAAGTACTATGTCTATGCCTTCTCTTCCCTCTCTTTCCCAAAACCTCCTGGAGTGAAGTGGGAAGTTTTATGCCAGAAAAACCTGACTCATACAACTCGGGTCCCTTGAATATTCATTTATTTACTCAACAAATGTTTTATTTCTTTTTATTTTGTTCATCTTTATGGGGGACTACATGGTAATTCAGCACATATACAGTACAATGTATGTTACTCAAATTAGAGTAATCAGCATTTTCATATCTACAACCATCAATAATTTTATATGTTGGGAATTTCATACTCTTCTTTTTTAGTCATTTAAAAATATATTGTAGTTTCCCATCAGTTACCCTACTGTGTAAAGAAGAACTAGAAGTTGTTCCTCCTTTCTAACTGACCAAAAGCATCTGTTGATCCCTTGCAATGTGCCAACCACTGCTCTCAGTGTTATGGGTTCAATGGTTAACCACACAGGCAAAACACACACTTTCAGAGAAAGTACATTTTAATTGAAGGAGTTGAATAATGGGCAAATAAAAGACTAAACACTGGGTTAAAAAAAGGTTCTGTAAAACAATCAAGAAAAATGAAGGGACAGAGAGTGGCCAGACGCTGTTGGTCAGGGGAACTGTCCAAGCACGGTGATATCTGAGCGGGACATGTGGGTAGAAATGGGGGAAATACTGAGCAGAGGGACAGCAAGTCCAAAGCCCTGAGACAAAACTGTGCTTGGTGTCCTCAAGAAACAGAAAGGCAGTTTGTGGGTCTGGGGTCCTGTGAGCAAGGCAGAGAATTGTAGGAAGCACAGTACAGAGAGTGTATTAAAAGGATTGTTCTGATTGCTGTGAAAAGGCTTCAGAGGCGTGAGAGGATGCCTGTGGTGAGTTGAGTTTCACCAGCAGACAGGCGAGAGGCATTGGTGGGTCGGGCTGCAGCCCTGGCAGTGATGAGAAGTAGGCAGGCAGACTCAGTGTAATACATGAACAGCAGAACTGAGTAACTGCAAAGCTTCAAGACTTGAGACTCTAGGCTGCATCAGAACTGTTCTGGTGTGTTGGAATGGAGAAACATTAAGGAAGTGCGTGTTTGGGGTGAAGAACTTGTAACTTGACTCCATAGCCATCAGACACAGGCGTGGGAGCCAATGTGTGGATGGTTAAAAGTGAGAAATTTGGAATGGGGGTGAAAGGCCTGGCTGAAAATACGTTTAGATTCCTCTTTCCAATGTGGCTCCAGGCTACTTAAGTGGTCACCATGGTCAGCCTTCTCCTCTGGGAAGGAAGGGCCTGGGTGGCTGAGGCCTAGAGCTATATTTAATTTCCAGAAAGTATGTGCCTATAGCTTGTCTACTCCTGCACCACAGAGTCTAAAATAGTGCCTGACATATGTGAGGAAAATTTGTGTTTTTTTTTAAAATTTCATTTTAAAGACAAAAGAATGGAGACATATGGACCAGAAAAGCCATAAACAATACAGAAAATAGAAAGTTATACAGAATATAGTAGGGAATTAGCACTGGATGTTGTATTACATAGTTATCTTCACATTAGTTAACACAAAAACATTAAAGGAAATACCAAATTATAGAGAAGATAGTAGGGAATTTGCACTGGATGCTGTATAATACAAAGTTATCTTCACTTCTGTTAA